>CAUYQV010176257.1:0-15426 GCA_963574575.1 Galagoides demidoff
GTCAAATATCAAATATGATATTTGCATAAAAATAGAGACATAGACGTCTGGGACCCAGTAGAAAACCAGGAGATGAAACTAACTTCTATACAGCCACCTAATCTTTGAGAAACCAAACAAGAACATACACTGGGGGAAAGAATTCCTATTTAGTAAACGGTGCTAGGAGAACTGGATATCCACATGTAAAAGACTGAAACTGGACCTGAAACTTTTACCACTCATAAAAAAAGACCCAGGTTACACTAGTTGCATTTATCCACTTGATTCAAGATGGATAAAAGATCTAAATCTAGGACATGAAATAATTGAAACCCTTGAAGAGTGTGGGGGGAAAAACACAGCGTGGGAAAAGACTTCATGAAGAGTACTTCAGTGGCAATTGCAATAGCAGCAAAAATAAACAAATGGGACTTAACTAAACTGAAAAGCTTCTGCACAGCTAAGGAGACGACCACCAAAGCAAATAGACAGTCATCAGAATAGGAAAAGATATTTGCATATTATTCATTGGACAAAAGATTGTTAACTAGGATGTACAGAGAATTCAAACTAAGCAAAATAACATTTTAGGAGGTACACTTCTTCCAGTTAAGCTCATAATTAATTTAATGATTAGGAGGTTTTTCTCAACATAGAGGAAATCTTTAGTATTTCAAAGTTTTAATTGTAAGATATCTGTAAAACCAGGCCACATATTTCCACTCCAGCTCAGTAATCTGCTTACAAGGAAGCATTCTTGCTTACTTTATTTACTCTTCAGTGATCTAATGCCAGTATTACCAGCCTATAGAAACAATAGTCTATTATAACAAAAAGCACATTAAAGAGTCAAACATCACTGTGTACTAGACATAAAAGCATCTTATTAACATTTTTATAACACTCTCAGCTGAAATAAACAGACAACTCTCAAGTTTAGCATCTGGTTCCAAACAATTCTTGTTTGGGTGATAACTTTTTAAAAAACAAACGCTGGGCTTCTTTCATTGACTTTTCATCAAGTAACAGCTGTTCCTTTAAAACAAAATATATGCATGTTGGAAGTGTGACTGATGCTCACTTCTGTTTTGTTCTGTGTGAAAAAGCTTTATGTTGGGTGCAATTCAGAAAGACAAATGGCTTCAAATCTTTTGAATAGATGCCATACCATAGCACTAGTTTAAATGAAGTTTCTTTTGATTTTTAGAGTATTTTCAGCCATGATTTGTACATTCAGATTTTACATTCAAATTACAGCTGTAGGAAGAAAGTCCTCAGGACAAAGTCATTTCTGTTTTCATGTGCTCTTGGGCATCTTCAGGTCATTCATTACATCAATCATTTATCTTTATAAAGCGTTTGGCTATGAACAATTATTACGGCAAAGCATGAAAGAGATATAGCTTGTCTGGCTTTGACTGCATTTGCACCAGATTCCCTTAGGATAATTTCTGTTTCAACTTAAGCTATTAAATTTTTTGCTGAATTCAAATCACCTCATCGTGCTGGAACATGTGGAGACAAATACCCACAGATGTTTGCCTGAAGGTTCAGGCATATTTAAAGGCAGCTTAATTATAGGACACTATGAAGTTCTCCCAATTAATTTGGAGCTAAATATTCTACATCTGCTTAGTCTTTTATGAAACTTAAAGAAATATTTACTTTTTACATGATTATTATGTGGGTCCTAAAACATCAGATATCGGCATTTTAAAAACACTTTAAAACAATTTAAATTTTTGATAGTGTTTAATATAACATTAAAAAATAAAAGTTTTTACAAATATCCTCTGTTTTGTCATGTATTCATTTCATTTGGCATTTGCATACATTCCCATACTTATTATTAAAATTTCATAACAAAACAGAAGGAAATGCAAAACTGGTTAATTTCTATCTGCTACAAATAAACATATTGAATAAAATGAGTTATTATGACAATAACAAAAATCTCATGCATAGAAAGTTTAACATTTCCGAGTAATAGGAAGTATGACATTTTGTAGGGCAAGATCCCACTTTTATATGAGTTAGAAATAAGCACTCAGTATGAAAACTGAAACCCAAATGGTGACTTTTCTCCCCAGGGCACACAGTTTACTTGCTCCCTTACATGATTTTCTGAATGACACAATCTGTGTGTCCAGATCACTTACCGTATTGTTATTTTTAATTAGTTTAGTTTTAGATCAGTTCTGTCTCTCCATCTATCTCTATCTCCACCTCTTTTACAATAGATACTCCAGACACTCACCAAGTTCTCAAATTCTCTAATTCCTATTTGATCCTCCCAGTCTTGAGAGAAGTACTTTGTCTTCTACTTTCCAAAATAATGCCAATTCTTTTATTTTATAATTACTTGTTTACTTTGTATCTGTTCTTTCTTTTTCAACTCCATCTCCAAGGATAAGAGGACACCTCTTCTCCCATTTTTATAAAATGTATTGCCACAGGAGTTTGTTTTATTACTTACATTTTCCTCTTCTATATCTTTTAATTTCTGGAGCACATGAGAAAATTTGAAATGCAAGCAAAAACCTTCTCATAATCAGAGCTAGAGATAGATTTATTAAGTGGGGTAGGTTATTTGAGCAATACAAAAGCAGAATTGACTATTTATAACACAGATAGCACAGCCCACCAACCTAAAATATTTACTATCTTGCCCTTTATAGAAAATGTTTACCAACTCTTACTCTCTCATCTTAAGATAATTAGGGTAAATTTCAAGCCATCTCAATTTTGACTTTGTAGCTTTGTATTCTTACTTAAAGAACCCTGCCTGCTGACCTCCAAATTGGATATGCTCTGGACCGCATAATATATGGATCAATCCTAGCCCAGCCATGTGTGTAATTTTCTAGAGCCGTTACAGTTTGGCATCACACTCTTTATGATGTAGGTTCTCCCATTCAGAGGCCCAAGTAGCCTCAAAGACCGGCTTGAACACAGATCAAATTCTCTGGGCCCAGGCAGGCTCATAAAAACCAGTCTGACCAGTGTTCTATCTAAGCAGCCACTCTTGAGCAGACAGCACCCCCAGAAGGACCACAAACCTTCACGAGGGCAGTTTTAAAATTAACTTCTGCCCACAGACCCTCCAGTGCAAACAGCTATGACATATTTTACATATGCATTCCATCTCCCCGAACCACTTTGCCTGCAGGGTGAGAAAAGCTGTGTGTAAATCCCTAAACAGAAAGCTGAAGCGTGCTACCCACTCGGGACCCCCACTCTGCTGAGCTAGATGCTTTATCTTTTTTATTAATCTATTAATAAATTCTGTCATGTGGATTACTTATGGTAGTCCTCAAATTCATTCTTCAAATCTCTGAGAACAACAACCTGGCAGAGAGAGAGATTCCAGTTATCCTTATTGGGACAGTAAGGCTTGTTCAAAGAATCTTAAACAGTTATGTTATAAGGACTTACTCCTTAGCCACTGACAACTAACTACTTTGCCTCCTGCACTCTATCATGATGGCTGATGGGCATTGTTCTTTTAAAACTAGCTTGTTATAGTTTATTTTGTGAATTTCTGAACTTTGAATTCTAGAACACTTTTTTCCCCTAGTTTTTCCCATTCATTATGAATCCATATGAAGATTAATCCTCATCTACTGTAACTCCAAAATTTTGAAATGGTTCAAGGTTTCTGGATTCATTTAATAATATGGACATGATTCCTTAACACGGTAAAACTGTTTGGATTGTGCAATTACACTTATACAAAGATGAGCTCTTATAGAACATCAGCCTTTACTAGCAATTTCAAGAACCCAGGTCAAAGTTAGACATAAGCAAATCAGGGAATGGTTTAGACCCCTTCATCTAATTTCAAAGTTTCTTGGTTCTTTTATCAGATACTCCCTTTTCCATGAAGCAGCTCTGGAAATTTCCCCCCAGAATATGACTCGTAGATGTAAAGGATATTTTGCATTAAAGGCCACTGGAAGTAAAAACGGACTAGAAGGGGTTTTCCCACTATCTGCATAAACTACACAGACCTGATCCAAAGATCAACGAGGGCAATTAATTTCACTTTTCTTTCCTGTTATCTCAAGATACTACAGAGAATAAGATCAGTAATGCCACCGGATTTTGTACAAATGACTTTAAACATAATACCTGTCTCTTGGCTTAATCTACAAATCAATCTATTTCCCCCATCTATTTTTCTTCCCTAGCAACTGTTTATTGATCCTAAACAGAATTACCTATACTTCTCATCTCTTCCTCCCTTCAAAAAAGACAGGTATAAAAAAATATGTGAACTTGTTGAGATATTGGGTAATCACAACGTGATTTCTCCCTATGTTGCATAGTAAATAAACCTTTCTCTTAAAATCTGTCTTAATTGTGAGTTGATCTTTCCGCAAACCTTCATTAATACACCTAGCCTGATATATGAAACTGCTAAGGAGGTGTGTGTTCACCTCACTTGAATGGAGAGAGCCTTCTCAGTCACCAAATGTTTTATTTTTCACTCTGATATATGATATATGGTGTATGTGGAATTTTTCAGATACACACACACACGGTGTATGTGGCATTTTTCTGATAGAGCCATTTCTTATATAATCAAGGATTCCTAGTTTATAAACCATAAATAGTCCTAAACAACCAGGCACAATCTGCTAAAAGCATTTCATAGGTAATCACTTTTGTGCTAGCAAGTTAAAAAAAAAAAAAAGAAAAAGATTGTTTACCAGGAGCTTTGTCATAAGTATGTTTATATAATCATAGTGAGTCATCTGCCTCCTTTGGACCCTTGGAGGGCCTTCCAATAACAGGGGAGGAATCCTAGGCTCTTTCTTTCCCATTATACCATCGAATCTTGGTCAACATCTCAGTGTAGGATATTACTCAAATATTTTAATTTTTGTTGTACAACATTTTCTATAATATTTTATGTAAGTTAGCTGGCACTCTGACCTTAATTTGAACTTGATTTGAACCATCCAATAGAATATAAGAATTCTGTTTGGAGAGCATGGTTTTTGTTAACATCTTCCTGTACCAATCTCTCTATGTTCATTTATTCATGTACTTTTTCTCCTCATCAACCTCCAATATTTGCATAATTTTCCATGTGTCTATAGGAACATTTAATTGGACACATGTTTCTTCTCAGGTCAGATTTAAAAAAAATAATATCTGTAGATTATATTTCAAGCATATTTCATGTTTTTGCACACACTGGTTTTTATAGGCCATGTAACAGAGTTTATCCATTCCATAGCAATATGTCACAGATGTCAGAAAATTATTTTTTACTCATCCAATTACAACCAGTTCCACAACATGGAAGACAAACTCTCTTTTTATCCCTAGTCCTTGCCTGTTAGAGAACAGTGCTAAAGGTCACATTGTTCATTAACACCTTGCTATAACTTAGTCTAAACATGATTTTCCCATAATTTTACTTCTTTAGCTTGTCTCTATGAATACCTGCCCCTGAACAGTAAAACCATAATATTCCACAGTGATTAATATATCCAATAGTCCTTCCTGAGTGACAGTAAGAACTTACACCAAGTGTTGTTAATAAGAATGGAAGAGTCATTAGTCATTCCCTGTGTTCAATTTGAGCTTGTGTTCTACCCAAACTGATTACTACCTGTAGATAAATCCTCTAAAAACAAGCTCCCTCTACTGTCCACCTCTGAAGTAGCAGGTCATTTTCATAATATGGTAGACATCCTGAAATACTGTTTCAATTAGATTCAATACTTTATGACCAACTCCTGTAATTCTTTCAAAGTATCTGGCACTGGGACCCGTGCTTCTTAACTTGTCACATATGTTGTTGGTATAACATGTTAATTCAATCTGTATTGAAAAAAAGATCTACATCCAAAATAGAGGGTTTCATGAGATGCTCATTTCAGTGTATTCTAGCACCAAATATGATTTCACCTGGCTATTCTACAAGGATTTCGATAAATGTTCTCTGACATCAAAGTACCTCTTGAGGGGAGTTATTTGTAATTTTTTAAACCAACAAATCAAACCCGAATTTCCATTCCCTGAGGCTTTTCTGGCTTCCATTTTCATATGCTTTAAATGAATTATATTCACATTCATAGTGGTATGTTCAAAGGAAGGGATCAGATCAAGCTGTGACATACCAAGCAGGGAGCCACTATCTGCCTTCCATCATAACCAAGGATCTACCTTAGCAATATATCATCTTGATTTATAGCTTATACAGAGTGCAGAAACTCTGTTGTAAAGTGTCCTCTGCTCTGTACAGTTAATGGCAATTTCTCTGGAAAAAAATTCTAGAGTGATAAATAGCCTAGGAATTAAGAGATAACTATAGTCAATTATCTGTAAGTTGAGTCATTGGGAGACACTTTGTCATTTATTTTATTCAACTTAGATAGGTAGAACATCAAAATCAGTAGAGTCCAATTTATCTCTCTGCCGAAAACAGACCATGAAATTTTCACCAACAAAAGCCATTTGTTTAGTTGACAATAGAAAATGATAGTTAAATATTATATCCTTACTCTGAGTTCTTTGAATGAAAATTTTTTGGCTTTCCTCCATGGTAATATAATCTACTTATAGACCCTTTTCCTATCACTATGATTTTATTCTATGTCCAAACACTTCTTCCCAATATCAGGCTGTGTAATACATATTGTTTACAATATATGTGTAACTTACACATCCAATCATAAGAACCCTGCCAGAAGACACAAACTAGTGCAAATCTTGAAGGAAAGCTTCAAAAGTGTCCCCTCGGCTTGATAACAGAGATACATTCACTTTTTCACCTTTATTTCTAATATGGTTACATAGGAGAAAGTTACAACCCATCACAAATTTTCTTCCAGAAAAGGCATAAATTAAATGGCACAAATATTCTGTTTTGGCAAATAACTATAAAAGTGGGTTTGGGAACACCATTAGAGGCAAAGCAAAAATTTGAGAGGTGAAAAAGATACAGTTGTATGTAGTCGCATTCCCCTTCACTTTCTCATAACTACTTCCTAATTCTAAAAAACCTTCCAATGGATTTGTGATTTACTTTTCATGTTAATCTCAGGATACAATGATTTTACTGAATTAAGCTTTTATATTTGAACAAGACGCCCCTATTTTCTATTTTTTCACTAGGTCACATAAATTATGTGGCTGGTCTTTCTTGTTATCCGTATCTGCTTCATTCATTATGAGAGCTTGTTTCTTTCAAATGGCTTATAATAAACAATAAGGGTAGATTTTGAACCAAAATTCTGAGGAGTCTGAACCTGTATAATTTTTCCTAAATGGCTCTAATTTGGGTACATTCTCATATCATATGACCAGTAGATTGGATCATAAGAGTCTAATGTTATTGCCTGCACGTCCATCTACCACATTATTTTTAATGTTTATTTCTGCTCATACCTGTGGTGAGTTAAATAGTGTCCTCCTAAAATATATATACATTCAGAACCTCAGAAGATAACCTTGTTTAGAAATGTACACATGTAAGTAATTAAGATGAGCCCAGAAATAGGGTTCTAAATTCAATGACTGGTACTGCTTTTATAAGAGAAGAAAAAAGACAGACAAGACTGTGAAAATAAGCAGAGTGTTAAGTAACATATCTGTAGGCCAAAAACCTCCAAAAATTTCCAGGAGACAAGAGAAGCAAAGAAGGGGCAAGGGAGAATTGTTCTCATTAGAAACATAAAGCAACTAACGTCTTGATTTCAGATTCCTAGCCCTCAGAACTGTGAAATAGTAAGTTTCTGTTGTTTTAAGCTACTCAATTCATGATAATTTTTTTTATAGTAGCCCTAGGAAAATACTACAGCACTGTGTTCATATTCAGAATTTTTTCCAGTGGCTTTGTGATAAGGGTAAACAAGATTCCTAGATGAGTAATAATCCTGCCCATCTCTGAGTTTATTTCTTTTTTAACAGGTTCTATGACAGATAAATTACTTCTTACCATTTAAGATATGTGCCCAGTTGCTCCATTATAATTCCCAGGAAATTTGCACATTGAGCTGTGCCTTATATTTTAGTTGAATTTATCAAGTGGCTTCTATTTGTAATAAAGATGACTACAGTCCTTAAATCCTCTCCTCATTTTTTTTTCTGAGAAGAAAATAATTATGATAACATTAGCATATAACTCTTTTCTTATTAGTTATTAATTTTTCTTTACCAGAATAAATCAATGTGATATTGAATTAAAATAAATCAAAAAAATTCCTAAGAAAGTAAATATATTTATTTCTATTCCACAGACTTTCAAATTGTATATAATTGAAATTAAAAATTGGAATAGGAAAGAAGACATTAACTAGCTCTGCAATGGCATAGGAGACCTGCTTCATAGGTATACAACCTGTAGAGTCATATAGGGCCCTGCTCCAAAGGGCCCTGAGATCAGTTTAGTGTTCTGTGGTAGCTCTTGAAAATCTTAATATTTTTCCATCAAAACACATGCTTCTTTATCTTATACTAATTCCCATGGATTATGGAGCCAGTCTTGATGACATATCACTCACTTTTGGTCTATTTTATTTCTTGTAAAAATTTCATCATACCGCATGCAGCCGAAGCATTCAAGTGAGCCACCTTGAAAATCTATAATATCCAGGAACTATCTACATGGTTGGTTTACCAATTAGAAATGTTAAAAGTGTTGATGGGAAAAAAAAAATTCTTATGCACAATTTTCTTAATTAGAGCAGTAATCTCTTATTGCCCCCTTGGAATTCTGCAGTGCTTAATACAATCTGAAAATTAATTTTGTGAACTCATTCTAGAAAAAGTGCTACAACCTCATTGATAAATGTCACTATCATCCATCTTTGAAGTACTCCCCTTGGGAAGGTTATGCAATAATGCCAAGTCCAAGTCCATACTTCAAAGCAATTTTGGAACTCTTTTTCTGAAATGGCCACCAAAGCTATCATTGTATTATCCTTGATGGTCTGAAAGTCATCAAAATATCTGCCTTTTCATATTTTCTTATTTCAATTGTCTTTGGTAAAGAAAAAAGTCATTGGGGACCAGATCAGGTGGTGTCCCAACACAGTTATTTGTATTGGCTAAAAAATCCCTCACAAATAGTGAGCTGGTACATCTTTGTAATGGAAGATCCACACCTTTCTCATATCAAGATTTTCAGTTAAGATTTTCCTTTTTCTCTGAAAGAAATACTTCCTTGCTAGAGGGAGAGCAAACTAATACAACATTTATGGAAAGAAGTATAAAGAATTCTCACTACAGGCGCCCGCCTCAACACCCAGCTAGTTTTTGGTTGCAGCTGTCATTGTTATTTGGCGGGCCAGGGCTGGATTCGAACCTGCCACCTTAGGTGTATGTGGCTGGCATCTTAGCCACTTGAGTCACAGGTGCTGAGCCTGACCTTCCATTTGATCACAAAATTCTATTACTAAGTATCTACCCATTTCACCACTAAGACATTTGCATGAGAATGTTTATTGCTGTTCATTTCACAGTTGCCAAGTCATGAAAATAATCCAAATGCTCAACCCACGAATGTATCAAACTTTGGCATAGGAATACCATGAAATACTATTCAGCCATCTGAACAAATGGAGACTTTACATCTTTTATGTTTACCTGGATGGAGTTGAAACACATTCTTCTTGGTAAAGTATCTCAGGAATGGAAAAAAATATCCAATGTGCTCAATACTAATATAAAACCAATATATAGACAACTGCTAGCCTGAACAAATGATGAGACACATAGTTTAATAAGGAGCAGGGGAAAAAGGGCAAAGGAGTGTGTGTGGGGGGAGACATGGGAGGGTAATTGGCAGGAGGGGAAGGGTGATTGGCAGGAGGAGGGAGGGCAGTCTGTGGGATCTCAACTAATGCGCACATGTGAGTGTGTTCAGCATACCCCCTGGGTGAAGGGCTCAAGTACAACTTGAATCTTATCTTAGAATTGAAAATAATGTAACCTAAAATTTGTATCATCATATTAATTTGAAGTTAAAAGCAATAAAAAAGTTTCCTTTTTCTCTATTGATGTTTACTAGGTGTTCTATGTTTCTCACAGTCAGCCGACAATTTTGACGTACAATTCAACAAATTTTTGCAATGTTCTCATCACTTCTGGTTGTTACTGGCTGCCTTGACCTCTCTTCATCTGTGATGCTTTCTATTTCCTCAGAAAAAAATTAATATATTTGTACATTGCTGTTTTCTTCATGGCATTATCCCTGTAAACTTTAACTGATGCGCCCCTGATTTTACTTCCACTATTGTCAAGTTTAACAAGAAATTTAATGTTTGTTGCTTTAATTCAAGCTCAAATATGCTTGTGACAGGCACACAAAAACACACCAACAGTACCGAAGGCCACTCAGCAAGACACTGCCCCATGTTAATACAAACACAACTGTGATGCTTTGATCTATTGAGGTTATGAAACCTTAGCAAATTGTCTGTATAGTGCTGTTAATGTAACCACACAGTGGCAAATTTGTAAACTTAATTGTCAGACCTCATATTTATTATCGAGGAGATTAATTGATTAATTAATTAAATCCATTAATTAACACATTAATTAATCTCTTAGTTGATTAACCAATTGATTAATTCCAATGGTCCCCAGTTAGCATGGCTAATTTAAATTTGATAAAGAGTGAATTTAGTCACGATCCTCTGTGAAAAATTCAAAAACAGCAAGGAAGCCCAACCACCTAATAGTCTCTCCAATTACACATTCTAACTTGTAACGTCATCCTATTGTGGTTTCCTCCTTCATGTTCTCTGCATGCACTCCAGGTTTCACCTTAGATCACTGTGAAGCATTTTCTTTCTCCTTAAGGGTTACTGTACATTTGGACTTACTATTCTAGCAGTGCTAAGGTATTCTGTATGCCATCCCAGACAACTTCGCCCAGATTATTACATATGGCCTTAGGTCCCTAACTGGGGGTTGAGTGAATATATCTTAGTTCCTCATGCCATCTTTTGCAGATTATATGATTTTAATTAAGGGAGTAATTTTAGTCCCTTGTTTAAGTAAATTTGGTTCTACATCACTGTTCTCATGACTGGATTTGAACTCTCTTAGCCATAATAAATAAAACAAATTTTACTTGGCATTTTAAGAGATAGATGTAGAGTGACATTACTCCCCTCCTTTCATTCAAAAATTGGTGATATATTTTCACTTCCTTATTGAGAATCCTATCAATGTATACTTTATAACACTAGTTGTCTTTTCTTCAAAAGTAAATTTACCCAAGAAAGCCATTTTTTCCATTTCTTCTTCTAATTTTTTTTCCCATTATTCTCATGATGTGAAGGATTTTTTTCACTATATAACCCCATGTCCATATAGTCCCATAAGCCAGTATGTCTTGCACTGCCTCCTAGCTATTTTTTGGCTCCCACTGTTATACAAGGCTCTTAAGATAGAATAATATTCCCAGCTCTATTCACTCATCTATTTTCATCTATATCAACTGCCTTAACTAAAATGTTCTCTCTCTGGAGATATAAAGCCTATCTAAGGTCACTAGCACCTGTAATATTCCTATCAGAAGAAATAGAGTATCCTATTGGTGCTTTGGAAAGATATTACAGCAATTACCCTTCTCAAAATAAGCCTGTCAAATCCTCCATTAACAAGTGCAGCAAAGATGTTGGTGCTTAATGATCAGTTATCAACATGCATGGTCCTTTCTATCAAATAATAACAGAATTTTAACATGTCCCCTATTATCAATTTGAAGCACCCATGCCAATATTAATTTATCAGTCTTCAGTTAGGAAATACCTAGTTCTTTAATAAAATATCCATAGTATTCAGTCATCACTTGACCTTGGCCTCCAGTTATGTAAGTAATATATGAATAATGTGTGGCTTGAGTTATTTCCAAGAGAACATGAAATTTCACCAAAAACCAACTGAAGGGCAAGAAGGTCTTGCAGTGAAGAAAAATCTACTGTTGCAGAATTTTCTCCCTCTATGACCTCTTCTACTATTAATGGCCTTTTATAGATATGCTAGCAAGTGACAATGTAATGGAATTTTCAGGCAACTTCCCTTTGTGCATGTCCTATGCCTGTGCTCCCAGATTGCAGATAATTGTCTCCAGATTTCTATAGGAAGACTTAACCCCTCAATCTGCCTCCAAGATTTCATGACTTTATATCACCAATTTGTAGCCAATTGTTCTAGAATCAGATTTTCATTTTGTCCATTACCTGGTTTTCATTAAGAAGAAATGTTGTTAGCATTGTGATTTGGGAGTCTAAAATACAATCCTGCCTTTGGTGCCAATCTGAATTGAAAAATTATCAAATTGTGAAATCAGATTTATAAATCTTAGACCTCATTCAGTATAGAAATTTAGGAATAATTTAAAGATGTAATAATGAAGCATGGATTAAATATGGAACAATCTAGGCCTTTTCTTCCTCATTGAACGTACTCTGGTTCAGTTTTCTAACCTAGGTTTCTAACAAACTGAACATTGGTTCAGTTGCTTTATTTATGCAGGAGTTACACACTGTCTTTTATACTTAGATAGCAACTTGGTTAACATGACATTTACCCGGGAACCATGGCCCTAAATGTATTGATACTTGCTTTGTTTTTCATAAGCAATTCTACATAATCCTGGAAAGTCTACTAAAAATAATTTATAAATAATGACTCTTTCGCTGCCCAAAACTATTTAGTTTATTTTCCAGGAATTTTGCATTAATATGTGTATAGATAGATTAAACCAGAACACCTGCCTTTTTCACTTCCCAGGAGTTTTTCCCCATAAGAGGAGAAAATTGATTAGGAGGTGCCACCCCTTTCCTTGCCAGTCGTGAATTTTTATTTTTTGTACAAAACTCTCTCACATGGTCTAGCAATGTGTTTAAGGATGAATATTTGATTTCTACCCATATTTCTTATATGTCAAATTTGCGTCACCACATATTGACTATTTCTATTGGGTAGAAATCACATGTTCCATATTACATATGAAATGTAATCACTTGACACCTAGTTGATTTCACCCAATAAATTTCTCTTTATTTCCTGTGCTTGTCTGTATTCTTATTGTAACTGCTTCAGTTAAGGCCTTCATGAATTCACACCTAGACCAATGTGTTAATTGAAAATAACAGCTTAATTTTTTAGACTTAACTTCTTCAATATTTTCTTTATTGTAGTGTAATTCTGATTCCTCTAAAATGACAATTTGATCATTGACTCTTGATTCAACATCATTTGTTCTCAACACATTTCATAAGTAAAGATTAAATGATCCACATCTGCAGAAAAACTGTTTGCTGTTTCATTAATGTATTTCATTATCTTACATATAAAATCTTTTAACCATTTCATTTCAACCTTAGTCATCATCATAAAAATAAATAATAAAAGAATTCTATCTACTAACCATGACTGACTTAGCAAAACTACAGCCTTGCTTTCATGCATGTGCCCACTAATTCTGGAATTGCTTTTATGTACCAGAATGCAGTTGGAAAAAACATACAACTAAACTATAAACCATGCTGACTGTTATCCCTTTATAACCATGACCAAATCAAAGGCTACCAAATAAGCTCAGTATTCTTCCACAAGTCATCACCTTCTTTTGATTATGTAGGAGTCATTTATAGATTCTTTTCTCATTTCAAAGATTCCACATTCTTTTCATCAATCTCAACGGTAGCTGATGATTTAATAAATGTAACCAGGAGGAAAAGTATACAATATCCCACTATTATCTATACTTAGTGCTGGTATCTAAAAGTATATAATATCCCACTATTATCTATGCTTAATGCTGGTATCTAAACTTACATACTACTCATCCTGCATATTACTAAAGCAGAGTTTCCCCATTTTTTTTTCTAGAGACAGTGTTTACTTTGTTGCCCTCAGTAGAGTGCTGTGGCATCACAACTCACAGCAACTTCTAGCACTTGGGCTTAAGCAATTCTCTTGCCTCAGCCTCCCAAGTAGCTGGAACTACAAGCACCCACCACAATGCCCAGCTATATTTTGTTGCAGTTTGACTGGGGCTGGGTTCAAACCTGACACCCTTGGTAGATGGGGCCAATGCCCTACCCACTGAACCACAGGTGCTGCCTGAGTTTCCCCAATTCTATCGACAGAAATGAATAGGGTAATGCTTTGTTTGGTGTGGGAGGAGGGTTCACAAAGATTATCTTATGTAATATAGGATGTTTAGCAGGCAGGGTTCAGAAGGTTGTTTTGTGGAATGTAGGATGTTCAGTAACAACCCTCATTCCTCCCATTTGTTACCAGTAGAATCTTTGTTCACCAATTACAACAGCCAAAAGTGTCTCCAAACGTTTTCAAATAGCCCCTTTCCTAGAAAAAATATCACTTTATCTGAAACTTCTACCAGAAAATAAATACTCATTCTCCTACCCCAGGACTACTCCTTTCCTTATTCACCAACCCTCTCTGGCTACACAGGATACACACAGATACTGATCAATGAACATTAATACATTACCATCCCTCATGTAATCAATCTTTCCTCATTACTTGGTCATTTCATGATTATACAAGTATGCTATTATTTATCTTGTCAAAGAAAACAAAAGCAACAAATATCCTTTGCTTTACACATTTTCCTTGTCAGATATAAGGGATTTTTTTTTAAACAAAACTCCTCAAAAGAGTTATACCAACTGTGTCTGTTGTTCATTGCATTCTTTCAGACTCCATCCATACAAGTTTTTGTCTGCATCATTCTAATACTCTGATTAAACCTCTCTGTCACTTTGTTGATCTAGTGGTTCTTCCTCTCCTTTCTCACTTTACTTGATTTATCAGTAGCATTTGATACATAGTTTATCAATACCTTCATATTCTATTACCTTCATTTAGCTTCCTGATTTTCCTATTACTTACCTAATTCCTCCCTCTCTCTCTTTTTCACCCTCTCCATGTTTTTCACTCGTTTCTCTTCTTAAAACTCTTCATGTTGGAATGTCTGAGGTCTCAGTACTTGGTTTTCTTCCCCTCATCCTTCTTTGCACTTACTTTCTTAGTGATCTCAGAGCTTTAGATGCAATCTAAATGCTAATGACTCCCAAATTTATATTTCCTTGCCATATCCTAAATTCCACACTTACAGATTCAGTTGTATTTTTTATACTTCTACTTGAATGCTGTGATAATAACAGCTCAATTTTTCCTCAAATCTATTCCTCACTCTGCCCTTCTCAGTTCATAAGATAGAGAACCTGAACACTGTAGGTTGGGTCTCTCGGGAGTTTTGGAAAGCTTGGCTCCCAGGAGGGATCAAATAAAAGAAGACACGCGTAGAAAGATGAAAGGCAACAGCGGCGGGGGGGGGGGGGGGGGGGGGCGGAAAAAAATTAAAAAACAAATAAACAAACCCAACCCTGACAAAACTTGCATATATAAAATAACAACAGATAAAAAAACCAACAGAAA
>CAUYQV010176261.1:0-16439 GCA_963574575.1 Galagoides demidoff
GGCGTTGTGGCGGATGCCTGTGGTCCCAGCTACTTGGGAGGCAGAGGCAGGAGACTCGCTTGAGCCCAGGAGTTGGAGGTTGCTGTGAGCTGTGATGCCATAGCACTCTACCCAGGGGGATAGCTTGAGGCTCTGTCTCAAAAAATAAAAAAATTAAAAAAAAATAATCTGGACCAGCAATGTCCAGTGACCTGCAATGATAAAAACGGTCTATGTTTTTTACCGTCCAGCATCCTAGCCTTAGGCGGTTTGGGGCACTCAAAATGTGGCAAATATTACCAATGGCCTGAACATTTAATTTTAGAGTGACGTAATAGACACTAGAGACTCAGAAGCAAGAGGGGAGAAAGAGGTCCAGGATGGAAATTACCTATTGGGTACCATGCCCTCTATGAACAAGGTGTATATTAAAAGCCTAGACTTGGTCACTGTGCATTTCATCCATGTAACAAGAAACTATTTTATCCTCTAAACCTATTTAAATAGAAAAAAAAATTTTTTAAAGATAATAAAATTTACTATAAAAATTACTTTAAATTAACATTAAAATAGCCACATGTAGCTGATGGCTATAGGGTTGGACAGTACAGATCTGCTGACTTCTTCCTCAAAATGTAGCCACTTGTAGGAAGCATCATCTTCACCTGGAACTTCTTAAAATTGCAATTTACAGGCCCCGCTCAGGGCAACTGAATTAGAATCTCTGTGTTCATAACAGCCTCTGGCAATTTTACCCACACGTTGACATTTGAGGAGCACTGATCTGAAGAGAGATTCTCGGTGCTCTCTACACAGGTACCATTCAGGAGCCTTTCAAGGTACCAGAGACACTTTCAGGAGGCTATTTGAAAAACATTTTCAAGACAAGATTAAAACCCATTGCCTTTTTTAGAGCTTTGGCAGTTGCATTGATAGGATAGAGACAATGGAGGATTAAACTTTTGGTGCCTTAGTACGAATCAAGTCACTGGTGCCAAATGGTAAAAGTAGTCATTACTTTTTTTCACTGCTATATCCCTGTAGATCAAAGAGAAAAGGCCAATTACACTTAAGAATATTCTTGATGATGCAGTGAAATATACTGATTTTCTCAAGTCTTGACCATAGTATACATCTGTCTCTTAATATTCTGTGGGGAAAAGAATAAACATGTATAAAGCATTACTGCTCCAAATGGAAATGTAATGGTTGACTTAAGATAAAGCACCTGTGAAATTCTTTGATTTTCAAACTAAACCAGCTTCTTTTTTAAGGAGCAACATTTACCTGAAGGAACCATGAATGAAGAAACTGTGAGGACTCATAGTTGGGGCATGAGACAAATATTTTACTGAAATGAATAAAGCAAGTCAATCACTTCCAGGAAAATAGTTAACAGAACCTATTTCCAGTGATAAGAACACTTGAGCTTTCAAGCAGAAAGTAAGGTTTGTGAAAACTAGTATTTGCCACTAGGATTTTTTTTTTTCTGCACAGAGTCTGGCTAGAGTACAATGGTGTCAGCCTGGCTCACTACAACCTCACACTCTTAAGTGACCCTCCTGTCTCAGCCTCCTGAGTAGCTAGGACTACAGGTACTTGCCACTATGCCTGCTAGTTTTTCTATTCTTGGTAGAGACGGGATCTTGCCCTTGCTCAGACTGGTCTTGAACTCCTGACCTCAAGGGATCCTCCTGCCTCAGCCTCCCAGAGTGCTGAGATTACAGCTGTGAGCCATCTTGCCCAGCCACTAGGATCAAGACATCTTCCTACCACTAAAAGACTTTGCTAGGAGCTTGGTATATTTATTATTAAAACACCTATATAACCCAGGAAAAGAACATGTTTTAAATGACTAATGTATGAACAAAAGATCCATTCTAAAAGATAGAACAATAAATTTTAATATAACTGAGTATGCATTTATTGATATGGTTTCAGATTTTCACGAACTATCATTTGTCAGGTTTTAATGTAGTATAAAAAATACAATTATATGAAAATCCAATTAAAATACTCTTTCCCCATCACACTTCTATGTGAGCCCAAATTGTCTTTCTGTAGTTCAAACTAAACGACACGTCAGAATGCAGGGGTAGCTGTCTTCAATCAAGCTGCACATTGAAGAAAAGTGCAAAAATACCCTCAAAAAAAGAACCTTGCTATTCTTTTACCATATTTGTTTTGGAAATAATAGTTACTTTTCATTAAATACTTTATGTATATTAACATGGAAGACATTTATTATTGCTATTTTTAAAGAAAATAGTATTTTGTAAAAAATTCCCAGTGTAAATTTCTAGCATGGTAAATAACAATAGATATTTGCAAAATAAATGAAGCTCCTTGGGGCTCTCAATAACTTTTGAGAGTGTGGGGGCCTGAGACCAAAGGGCTGGGTGCTGCCACCTTCCAGGGTGTCTTTAGAAGCCTGATCAAGACTGAGACTGAGAGTCACGACTTTCTCCACGTGACAGGGCAGCTCCTAATGATTCTGAGGAACAGATGAGGCTCAGAATCCTCAACAAAAGAAAATATGGAGTATACCAGGGGCAACTCTGGGACGGGGGTAAGGGGAGAGAGAGCAGGAAATAGAAGCATCTGTGGAGCCAAGAGGTGGTGAAAGGAAGGCAGGAGTTTGCTTGTTACCTCTGTATCCTCCAGATTGTGAGAGAATTCTTCCAAAACTCAAAAACTGCTGACATGAGTGGGTTTCTTATAACACCTGGTGATGGAGAGTGACGCCAACAGAAACACCTTGATGCAGGTGGTGGTAGGAGCAGCGTCCACTGACACCTGAGGGGTCTGTGAAGACCCGTTTCTAAAGATCACTGGAAACACCTCTAATGTTGTGTGGTCACCAATGGAACCCCCCCATAACTACTCTTCCATTATATACACGTATTTTCAAGCTTGCCTTTAGCTATTTAGGAACTAAATTCATCCACAGTGACTTTCTGTGGTTCAATTTTTGGCTGTCAGTAAAATTGTGTGATGAGAGTTGGCTGAAAGCAGCACAACCAGGAGCCTGGCTGGGCAGTCTCTTCTGCACTCTACAAGCAGGGAGGGGCAGTTACCCTTTAAAGATTAGGGATACATGGCCCCTCCTGCCTCTTATCGGCTATTACCCATTACACACTCTGTGGTCCCTGCACCCAGTTAAGCTGATTAGGAATCATTATTAGGTGGGTAAATCTGTAGCCCTCAGACTGCAGACATTGCAAAACAGGCGTCTGCAGGTGCGTGACCCCGCAGTGCGTGACCCCGCAGTGCGTGACCCCGCAGTGCATGACCTTGCAGTGCATGACCTTGCAGTGCGTGACCTCACGGTTCTCCAGTGTCTTAGTGCAGGTTATAGTCCCGAGGTTTTGTCATTCTCAGACTCTAAGAACTCCCTGCCCTTCTCACTTGCCCCTTCTCCCAACCTTGGTTTTGAAATTTTTATTGGATGAAGGTTAAGCAGCAAAAACATGGGCAGGCTTCAAAAAGCCTAAAGGCCACTGTGAGGTGCAGGCAGCAGCCAAGGCTAAAACGGAGCAGTACCAACGAGGACCTGCAACCTTGAAGAGGAAGCTTAGTTAGTTTCCAAGAAATTTAGGAAAGTGCTTGCATGATATCTTCTAAACCCATATTTCCATAGGGAGAAAGAGTTATGACTCTTATCTCAGTTATCTATTTACTTCCCAGAGTAGCACGTTTGCGAAATTATCTAACATAAGAAGTGACAAGTTTCATGGTTTCTACAGTGGCATTGAAAACAAATCTACAAACAAACATTTAAAAGAAAAACTAGAAAAAGCTATTATGGCCTTCAGATTTAAGCAATTAAAAAAATTCTAACCACGTAACTTGTCAGTCTGTGACTAATTACCACAGAACAATTCCACCAGTTCCTATATATTATGCTGGTTCCTTCTAAGTCTTGTCAGAAAACAGACAGCTAGATAGGTAAAGATAGGTAGATAGAGATGACGGATAGATAGATAATGATAGAGATAGGTAGATATAGATAGCTAGATCTGAGAGATACAGATATATGATGATTGATAGATGATAGATCAATGGATAGAGGGAGATATAGATATATAGATGATTGACAGATAGGTGATAGATAGAGGTAAATATTGACAGATGATAGATAAATAGATGGCAGGTAGATAGAGAAGCCAGAGAGACCCTTCAGTGCACTGGACAGATGTAGCTCGATATCCTCAGAGGGCACCATGTGACTGGCAGGGGAAAAAAGTACCCCATGTTGACCACTGTGCTCTTGTCACCTCCTGCCTTCCTGATCCTAACTGCTCATCAGCTCTGCCATGCACACCAGTTCCCACAAGGATTCCTGAAAAAACACCTGAATTTACTGCTGCGCCACAGAAACCCAGAGCATAGGAGACAACAGCCTCTACTCACTGTGATGCTGCATCAGAGGCCACAACAATCTGTGAAGTTGAACCTCCAGCCAACCAGCTGGATCACTGGAAAACCTATTTTTTCTAATATAATTCAATTATTTCGGTCAATAATGAGGGTGGTTTATTAAATTATAGCACACTATTCAATCTTATAGTATAAAGCTATGGAAAAGATTGATTAGGGCTTTATGATTCTAAAACTGGAGGGTTGTCATGATATAATAAGTACATTAAATGAAAAACAACTTGTGGAGTGATATGCGAGGCAAAGTCCCCTTTAAAACAAGGAAACAGCTCTCTATGTGTGTATTGCTTTATCTGTGTTTGCTCTGGGGAAAAGGCATAAAAAAGCTCACACCAGCTTGCTGATATTAGTTGTAGCAGCCCATATAGCCTATGGCTAGGAGGAGTGAGAGTTATAAGAAACACTTGTATAGCTCAATAATGGAACACCTTGGTGAAAAGGGCATGGAGAGGGATTTAGCTCTCCTAACAAGCATGAGAGCTCGTGGGATGAGAGCACTGGTGAAGGCAGTCTCTACACCTGTGGTGTTAAGAGGCACGAGATCAGCCTTATATTAGGCTGGAGGAGCAGGCAGTGGGGAGCATGTGCATTCTATCATGGACCCTACTTACTCTGATTCTATCTCCTCTCCTGCCTGCAGACCACCAAGACAGCATCTCTCTGCTGAAGATTACCAAGCTCTACTAAAGACTAAGATCTATCTTTCTAAGAAGACTCTCCTGCTAAGGTAGATGGCCCTCAGGCACCTAAGAGAAATTATTCCTGAGCAAGGTAGCTTAGCAGTCCGTGTCCAGAACCTAGTTAAGCCGGGCCGAGACCTGGCCAGTCCTGGGCCCTGACAAGTGGTGGCAGCAGTGGGCTGTGACAATTAGTTACCCTCATCAAAGGTAAAAGTGGAGGTGAGATCAATTGTACACATATCATTTAATTCCAGGAAACTTATTAGTTGTTAAGTTATAAAGACTTTGACCTTCTGTTTATTCAACTGTGCCCCCCTTCTACACAAAATCATCCTTGTTTGCTTTCCTCTGTAAGCCCACACATGGCAGGCAGTAAGAAAATGAAAGTGAAGAGGCCTGGATCACTCTGATCCTTCTAAGGGAAAGAGAAAAGAAAAATCTGTAAGGAGAGAAGCAACAACATTCTATCTCATACACTGAGCAGAGAATGAAAGCGGTAATCAGAATGTTCAGTTTTCTCCCCCTCCAAAAAGCTGATTGCTGAATCAATGTTCCAAAAGCAATTGGCAAATTTGTGCTGGTGACTGAGGTTCTTTTGACTTTGGAGCAGCCACTTCCAGCCATAAACAGCAAGAGAAGAGTAGGAAGTTACTGCTGTCCTTTCTGCTGCCATCCTCTCCAGCCTCATCTCAATACAGTGACCCATCAGCACTCCACCTTGCAACAAACGAACACCTCTGCAGCTCCTGAAACATGTCCTGAATGGTCCCCGTATCGGATTTTCATGCACGAGTTCTCAGTGTTTGAAATTCTCCCCTTCCCACTTTCCCACATCATTTATTCCTCATCTAGGTCTCAAAAGAGAGAATTACCTTCTCTGGAAAGGCCTCCCAGTCAGAGTATAAATTGTAAGCTTCTGCTCCAGGCTCTCCAAACACCCCACCCTGACCTTTTAGTAGCAAGTTGTATTTACCATAAACTGGCCCATTGACCAAACTTGATCTTCCTGAGGGCAAGAACCAAGTCTGTATTGTTCTTTGTTACAGCCCCAGCATTTGGCAAAGACAGAGCATACTATGATAATAATATTTATTGAGTATTTATCTTGTGTCAGCCTCTGGGTGAAAGTCTTCATAGACAGTATTATACTTACCCAGCTGATGACTCCTAACCCTACACAAGTCTGTCTCCTTGTACACATGTGTGTCTATGCCATATACCATGTATATAATGCCATCTCCTGCTGCTCTGCTCTCTCTTCTTCCTCTGAAATATACTATGCTCTTAACCCATGAAAACACAGTGCTTTTCATGAGATATAGTTCCTCACACCAACATAGCAAATTTTAAAGTCATATTAAAAACATAACCCCATGAGACATGCATGGGTCAAAGAAAAACAATGTCCTAAACACAAGTTGTAGAAAATTGAGCAATCTACCTGGACTGTGAGGAAGATATTTTCAGGAAGGACATTTTTAACATATATATCATAGGTCACATATTTGGGAGAACATCTGCTTTGCCCATCTGAAAGGACAGATCTTGGTTTGGGGGCAGTGCAGCCCTGCGTGAGGACTTGGAGGTATCAGTGCTTATCTATACATGTTGGAGGTATCAGTGTTTATCTGTACATGTTCTAACAATATAAGAAAGCAAATAAGAAAGCGACTATATTCATTGACAGGTTGGTTGTATTGATTCCAGTTACCTAAAATGCAAACAGTAGAAACTCTATTTGCAACTGTCCTCATCTATAGGACGCAAACCACAGAAGGTTTTGGAGTGTATTGAAAAGAGTAAACCATCCACACACCAGTGAGATTGGTTGAATGTGCAACTGACTTCCCAGGTAGGGGCAATGGAGAGTTCTTCACCTTAACACTCATACCTCAGGGTTCCCCTAATGTCAGACCACCAAGAGCCACATGGGCACGTGTGAGAAAGCTTTGTGGTGTTGTCGCCCAACTTGGCAGGAATGGCAGCCTCCAGATAGAGGTGCTTGACTTGCCTCTTGAGTACTCAATGCTAGTGAGCCAACAAAGTGGCTGGGGAGGGAAGAGAGGCAATTATAAACGTGGCCAAATTTCTTCCTTGGATAGCTCTGAAGGAGAACTTCAAAATGCCAGTCTGGAAGGTTTTGGGTTGAAAGAAGTAGAACCAGAAGGGTGGATTAATGAAAGTGAGAAATAAATAGATGATGACAAAAGAATGTATGTAGAATAGCTAAGGTCAACCTGGCTTAAGGTAGGGTGGGTGAATTTGATACCTCCACCCCTCCATCTAGTGGTAAGAGGTCCTGGGCCTGTCACTCAACTGCTCTGCATGGAGATCTGGACAGATTAAGTGGTTTGCATGTGTTCTCACAGCTCTGGAAGCAGAGAGCTAGTACACATTCCACATTCCATATGGTGGTATAAACATGGCGTATCAAAAAATCCAGGGTGGTGACTGACTCTCCTACCCATTGAGGACAGATGAGGTAAATATAGAAAATCCTTCACATGGCAACAAAAGAATGCACTCCCCATATTCTTTATACACATAACAACCTTGCTAGGAATTTAAAAATAATAAATAAAAATAAAACAAATTAAAACAACAGCCAAAAAAGCCATGCAAATGGACATAAAAATACTTTAAAAATCGAGAGACATCCTGAAGTAAAAAAAATATAAAGTTTAGGATCTACAAATGACCTTAGATCTTTAGTCCCCAACCCCTAGCTGTGGACCAGTACTAATCCATGGCCCGGGCTGCACAGCAGGAACTGAGAACTAGGAACTGGGCTGCACATCAGGAAGTGAGCAGCTGGCCAGGAGCAAAGCTTCATCAGTATTTACAGCCACTCACCAATGCTGGAATCACTGCTTGGGCTCCCGCCTCCTGTCAGATCAGCAGCAGGATTAGATTCTCACCAGTACCCTACCGTAAACTGTGCATGTGAGGGGTCTAGGCTGGGCACTTCTTACGAGAAGCTAATGCTTGATGATCTGAGGTGAAACTGAAGGGTGATGCCAGCTCTGGGGAGTGGCTGCAAATACAGATTATCATTGGCAGAGAGGTTTGACTGCACAGAGGCTGTAATAAAGCAATTGCTTGCAGACTCATCTCAAAATCTTATCAGTGTAATCCCAGCACTCTGGGAGGCAGAGGCAGGTACATTGCCTCAGCTCATGAGTTTGAGACCAGCCGAGCGAGAGCAAGAGACTATCTCTAAAATTAGCCAGGCATTATGGTGGGTGCCTGTAGTCCCAGCTACTTGGGAGGCTGAGGCAAGAGGATCTCTTGAGCCCCAAAGTTTAAGGTTGCTGTGAGCTATTGAGCTACAACACTGTGGCACTCTACCAAGGGTGACAAAGTGAGACTCTGTCTCAAAAAAAAAAAAAAAAAAAACCCTATCAGTGAATGGCAAGTGACAACCTACATCTGTGTTATGGTGTGTTGTATACTTATTTCCTTATATGTTACAAGGTAACAATATTAGTAATAAAGTGCATAATATATGTAATGTGCTTGCATCATCACAAAACCATTTCCTGCTCTCTAGCCCATGCTAAAACTGTCTTCCATGAAAACACTCCCTGATGCAAAAAGGTTAGGGACTCCTTCCTTAGACAACTGCTAACTCAACCACCTTTGCATTATAGTTGAAGAAAATAAAGAAACTTGAGTTGCTTATTCTGGTTCCAAAGTGAGTTACTGCGAGAACCAAAGTCTGTTTCCTTTGCTTGCTTTTGTTTGTGATTCTCGAGAACAAAAAGTTGATTATTTTCAGGGGAGGGACAAAGGGAGAGAGGGAGAACAAGACAGCAATGTTGGGGAGGATGAACTAAAACTAATTTCCTCAGTCTGTACTCTGTGCCCCATTCATTAGGAAAATTACAGCACCATAATCAGAGTGAAATTTAACACTCTGGAAAAGAGAAAATGTCGATTTTAAGATGTATAAACCAAGCTGTACCCAAGTCTCCTTCTTCTTAATTCTTACACTTGGTAGTGTGAACAACAATGATTTTTACAATTTCATTACAATGGGAGGAACCTAGAAATAATCTACTTACCTGAAAGTAAGGAATTAGCTATATAATTGCTGTATATCTCTTTAAAGAAAACATATATAATCACTTAAATCATGCTTTATAAGATATTAGAGACAAAAAAATTGTTTTCAATACAGCATTAATGAAAAATGGAATTTAAAAATAGACTACATAGAGTCTAATTCCAATTTTGTATTCTAAAAGTAAATATGTAGTGTCTTCAATGTTGGGTTTAAAATACATAAATGAACAAATAAAAGTAGATATGAAGAGCTTAACCCAAATTATTGAGTTTTTACCTCTGAGAGGTGATATAAGCATTTTTAATTTTCTTCTTTATATTAGTCTAAATTTTCTAGATTTTTCTAAAAGTTACATGTGTAGATTCTATTTGTAATCTTACAAGTAAAGTTTATACTACTACATGACATCCAGTGTTGTCAAGAATATGTAGAAATCATGGCACTTATGTTCTGTTAAGAACATGTAGTACTTTTAAAATTGCATTCTAGAAGTACTATTTCCAAGTATGACCCAAAATTTAGCAATCACTCTTCTGGGACATTATCTTAAAAAGATTAGCGATAGGTATGAGAGAATTCAAAACATCTGGATCCTAGAAAATAATAAAATGTGCACATCACAGATTTCAGGCAGCCTCAGCAGAATCTGGTCAGTAACTCATAATCAAACATACTAATATTTCTGTAGCAAATATGTTAAATATAAAAGCAAGTAGAATAAAGGCTATTATTACTCTTAATCTAATTCTACTCAGCTTTTGAAAAAAATGAATTTGCACTAAATATTTTAAATATGCTTGGTATACTTAACTTTTTTGGATTTCTGAATTATAGACAAGACCTCTATATTAAGAGATGTTCATCACAGCTTTGTTATGCCACTAAATGTATATTGAGCAATTGTCAAGTAAGTTCCCAAACTCATCCTAGAAAAAGTTCTTTGAAGGGTGGGCTAAGCACTGACATCAGTGCATAGCTTTCCAAGGGGGAGAAGGTACTTCAAAGGTAACCATAGTGATGATATTCAGCAATGAGGCAGGTAGCACTTTTTGTAGGATGAGTTTGTGAGCTTAATTGTGACACTGTTGTGCAATGACAGTTCTGATGGCCATTCCAGACAAAAAGTTCCAAAATTGCTCCAAAGGGTAGACTAGGCACTGAAGTCAGTGCATAGCTTCCCAAGGAAAGTACCTCAAAGGTGACAGTAGTGATATTCAGCAACAAGATATGTATATGTATTATACATAGAATTCATTTTTAGGAAAAGTTCATAAACTTAAGTGTCCAAGCTTTATAGATTGAACTCTTTCTCTTTGAAAGAGAAAGATCTTCACAACATATTACTAATGGAAAATATAAATTGAAAAAATGGCATCATCAGGATTTTTTGCTTCTGGAATGATGAAGTAGATATACTGTCCCCTGTTTCTTATAAGTACAACAAAGAACCTGTACATTAGAAATGAAACAAACATAAGAAGGCTGAAAGGTAAAAAGAAGGCACACTTGTCTTTTTTGTTGTCAGGACCCAACAAATGATATAGTGGTGAATTTGCTAAATTTGCTATTGCTTCATCTCAAACTTGAAACAGAAGAAGCCAGTAATCCAATAATGTCAATGGCTGCAAACAGTAAAAGCCCCAACATCTATTTTTTTTTCCAGCTTAAGAACAAGGAAAGAAGTAGTCTATCAAAAATAAAGCTTTGCTGCCCTCTCCTGCTTGAGCTGGGGGCTGGTTAAAAGCAGGTGGTGGGCCTCATCCCTGGACTCTGACTGGGCAGGTCTGCGGTAGGGCCTGAGGAGTTACATTTCTAATTGGCTTTCAAGAGATATTGCTGCACATCAGTTACCTACATCAGAGGCCCTTTCCCCCAGATCACTTGCTCTGGGGGAGCCAGCTGTCCTGTGAAAAGAACACTCAGAAGAATGTGCACGTGATAAGGAATGGAGGGCTTCTGCCAAAATCTTGTGAGGAGTTGAGGCCTGCCAACCACCACATGAGTAAGCCTGGAGTGGAACCTTCCTGCTATGGCTTCTTGGTCCTTCAGATGAGACTATAGCCCCAGCCAAAGGTGTAACTGAAACCTCATGAGAGTCATTGGCCAGAAGCACCTCACTAAGCTGCTTCCAGATTCCTGATCCAGAAAAATCTAATTTAATAAATGTTCATTGTTTTAATTTGCTAAAAAAAAAAAAAAAAGAAGAAGAAGAAAAGAAAAGAAAAAGAAAGAAAGAAAGATAAAGCTTTCTTGTATGGTAATGAAGCCCACTCACTGTGATAATAGTAATTACCATATACAGACTCTAATTCCATCCCCACACTGTAGTAATGAAGCACCTACTTACCCTTTCTCCATGGTCATGTCAAAGGAGGCCTATGTGGAGAGTCATGACTTTCATAAGGAGTCCCTAAGCAGTTAGGAGCCCGCCCCTAACAGGGAGTGTGTGGAAACAAGGAGGAGCTATAACTGCTACCCTACCCAGTAGTAAGGAGAGCACCACCATCTGCTGAGTATCAACAGAAGTCATTGAAGGAACCTGAACATCTGTCTCCATATGCTATGAGGTCAAAATGACATGGCAGCATCCTTCCCCTGCTGGAGAAGTATCAAAAAAAGTCAGTTAGAATGAAGTTTAAAACATAATGGCTCAAAATAATAAAGGTTTAGCTTTCAATAAAAAATTACTCATTATACCAAGAGCAAGGAAAATCTCAAATTGAATGAAAGGACATTCAATATATGTCAACACTAAGATAGCAAAGATGTTATGATTATCTGACAAAGTTCCAAAAGAGGAGGAGGGAGAAGTCAAGGCTAAATGGGTACTAGAAGAGCTGAAAATTCCCAATTTTATCCAGAAATATAAACCTACGGACTTAAGAAGTTGAATGAATCCAAAACAGAACAAACCCAAGAAAATCCATACTAAGATACATCTGAAAACTAAACACAAAGAAAAATATCTTGAAAGCAATGACACCTTATCTATATGGGAAAAGCACTTCTAATGACAACAAATTTCTCATCAAATCTGTGAAGATAAAATTTTACCAGACCTACAAAGAAAAGCTGGCACCCATACTGCAAAAATTATTCCATAATATTAAGAAGGAGGAACTCCTTCCCCAACTTACTCTACAAAGCCAGTATCATGTTGACATCAAAGCCAGGAAAAGATACAACAATAAAGAAAATTACAAACTAATATTATTATGAATATAGATGCAAAATCCTCAGTAAAATACTAACAAACTGAATTCAATAGCATACCAAAAAGCAATCCACCATGACTAAGCGGGCTTCATCCAGGAATGCAAGGATGGTTCAACATACATAAATCAATTCATTTACCACATAAACAGAATAAAAAAAAATACAAATGATCACTCAACTGATGCAGAAAAGGTGTTTGACAAAATTCAGCACCTTTTGTGATAAAAAAAACTCTCAAAAACTAAATACAGAAAGAATATATATCAGAATTATGAAAGCCATGTATGACAAACCCACAGCCAATATCATACTGAATGAGGAAATGTTGAAAGCATTTCCACTAAGAACTGGAACAAGACAAGGGTGTCCACTGTCACCACTCCTATTCAACATAGTGCTGGAATTCTTAGCCAGAGCAATCAGGCAAGAAAAAGAAATCAAGTGTATCTAAATCAGGACAAAGGAGGTCAAACTATTGCTTTTTGCTAATGACATTATTTTATATCTAGAAATCTCCAAGGACTCCAATAAAAGACTCCTGAAATTAATAAATAAATTCAGTAAAGTCTCAGGGTACAAAGTCAATGTACATAAGCCAGTAGCATTCCTATATACCAGTAACAGTCAGGCTGAGAGTCAAATCAAAGACTTAATACCATTTGCAATAGCCACACACACAAAATAAAAAAACCTAATAAACTTAATAAATTAAGAGAGTAAATTTATTAAGGAATAAACTTAACCAACAAGGCAAAAGATCTCTACAAAGAGAACTATGAAACACAGAGGAAATAAATCACAGATGACACAAACAAATAAACAGAAAAACATAACATGTTCATGGATTGGTAGAATCAGTTCTTGGAGATGTACCTGCTAGAGCAAAGAACATACTTTAAAATTGTAAATTTTTACATTTCAAATTTCCGTCTTAAATGACAAAAACACACACCTTCCAACAGTATATAAGAGCATCTCTTCCCAAATATACTCAGAATATTACCAATCTAGTCTTTCAAGTTAAATTTTTATAATTTGAATTAAGAAAATGACTTACATTAAAATATTTTTTTCATCCCCAACAAGAAAAAAAATCTTGGCTTCATTTTACTTTCTTCCTATATTTTATATAGCACCCCATCCTCTGCCAGCACCTGTATTAGAATCCCCTGTAGTTTCAAATTTCAGATTATTACTGAATACAGTAAACTCTAGAATAATGTCTTCAAAATTCTGACACAAAAATGACTATAACTTAAAATTCTATTCCTAGCCAAAGTAGAATTCAAGAGTCAAGACAAAGGATATTTTTGGACATGCCAAGGATTAGAAAGTTTCTACCCACCAATCCTATTTGAGAGAATTACTTGAGAGTGTATTCTAATAAAAGCAGAAGGAAGTGAAAGAGATGGGATGGCAAAACTAATAGTTATGGCTAATTGTTTTTAACATGCGTACCTATTATTTATCCTTGCAGCCTGAAGACTTACTGCTTTCTTGAGCTCTAGAAAATTACCTCTTCTTTTATTTAATTGATTTTTGTCTCCTACTTGTTCTCTCCTCATTTTCCCAGGATATTACTATTATTTGGTTATGAGTATTCAAGGTCTAGTCAAGAATTTAATTTCTTTTAACTTTTTTCTCATACATTCTGTGGGAGGCAGAATAAAGCTCTCCCCCACCTTCCCATAAGGGTGCCAACTTGGATTACCCACATGGACTCAATGTACTCATAAGGACCCTTGTAAGAAGCAGAAGGAACATCAGAGTCCAAGGAGACGTGGCAGCAGAAAAAGAGGTGAGGGGAAAGGAGAAAAAGACAGGAAGATGTTGCACTGCTTGATTTGAAAATACAGGAAAGGGCCAAAAGCCAATATAGGAAGAAATTCTAGGAGCTAGAAAGGGCAAGAAAACAGATTCTTTCCAGGAGCCTCCAGCAGAAACAGAGCCCTGCCAACACTTTGATTTTAGGATTCTGACCTCCAATACTAGAAATAAATTTGAGTTGCTTTAAGCCAGTAAGTGAGGTGATTTGCTACAGCAGTAACTGACTTCTATACTTTGCAATCAACCCGTTAGAACCTTGCATTGCTCTCTGTGCCAGCTCCTCACTTCACCTCTCAGTATTCTGATTTGACTTTCAGCTGTCCTTTCAGCTACTCAGCCTATGGATTGAAATGATTTTTCTAAGCTATGATTTTTTTTTGCAAGAACTCCAACTGTTTCTCCCTCCCTTAGAGGACTGCTTTTATGTTACAGATGCAATATCCATTCAAATCTGAGAATATTAATTATGCCTATTATAAAGTTGTTGTTCTTCTATTATCTCCATTGCCTTTCTCTAATTGAGTTTAAGAACTACTCCTGTGGTGCTAGTTTTCCTTTAAATACATGGTAATTCTCGATTGTTTGCTCTTAATTGTATTTGAGCATCCCACTTCAACAATAGTTCTGTTACTCTAGCCTGTCCCTCGTCATAGTAAGAGCAGTACAATAAAGAAAATTTGGCAGAATGGGTACAGCTTACCATTTGAGTCTAGGAAATCCTTTCCACAGATCATGAGGAGATATGAAAAAGACCAGTACAGTATGAGCACTGACAAGTAGAGCAGATGCTAGCCAATACACCTTTATTTGGGGGGCATCCTTGTTGAATACCATCTTTCTCCCTTTCTCTCTGAGAAGTCGTGAATTGCTTGAACTCCTGCCTCTTTAGGAGGTGATACGAAGTGTCTGTCTACCACTGGCCAAATGCTAGCGTCACTTTTTCCTTTTTGTTATTTTTTAGTGGTATATGTGTGTGTGCACACACGGATGTGCTCACGTCTTTGGGTCTTTCCTATCTTTGTAGGCAGCTGGAGTTATTTTAGCATTTTCTTCTGTGTAGCCTCCTATTCCTAAACCTATAGGTGTAAGTATGATTTCTATCTGAGTCAAACTCTTAGCTTTTAAAATTTGATTTGTTCCATTCTGCCAAAAATAATAAATAAATCTCTATTAATTAAGTTAAACATTTTATATAACATGGAATCTTGTACTGAAAATTTATTATTCCTCAATAACAACAGGGAATCCCTTACAGCTCAAGAAGTGCATCTCTGCCCCACAGATTCAGGGAGGAACAGCAGGGTGGAAGAGGCTCTTGATAAAACATACATGAGAGAAATACATTCAGAGGTATTCTAGAATCACCTTTAACAAAGGTCTGATATCACCTTTAAAAATAAAGATATAACCAATATGTTTTAAAATAAAAAGTAAAACTTTGGTTCTCTGATAATTCATAATTCAGAAAGAATAATAAGTATCATTAGATCATCATATTCTGATTGGATACAAATCTCAAAAGTCAAAAATCACAGAACTGCAGGAAAATTAAAGTTAACTAACATGAGGCTCTCATTTTACAAAGGAAGAAACTAAATCTCTTAGAGTTTAAGTGGTTTTCCAAAGTTCCAAGGTATTTGTCTCAAGAACCAGAATGGATACTCCCAAACCACTGTGCTTCTGTGATAAATTGTTCAGCGTATTTAGTCTAGCACCACTTAGATATTTAGTAGCATCATAAAAACAATGTCTTTGTCTGTGGTGAGTTATCATATAGCCTATATATTCTCAATACAGGAGATTTCTATGATAAATTCTATAATAAAGGGTTTAGAGTTTTCCTTAGCTTAGGGCCACTTTGTAGGGCTACCAAAGAAATTTCCTTATTCACAGTGAATTATCTGATTAGCTACCGTATTACAGAAGACACTAGTTTGTTGCACATTCTTCTTCCAAACTCAATGACCAGCCTTTTCTCCTATTTCTTTTTCTTTTCTTATTTATTTATTTATTTATTTATTTATTTATTTATTTATTTTGGAGACAAAGTCTCAAGCTATCACCCGCAATAGAGTGTTGTGGCATCATACCTCACAGCAACCTCAAACTCTTGGGCACAAGCGATTCTCTTGCCTCAGCCTCCCAAGTAACTGGGCCTACAGGAGCCTGCCAGAACGCCTGGTTATTTATTGTTATTGTTGTTGTCATCATTGTTTCCCAGGCCTGGACAG
>CAUYQV010176270.1:0-15962 GCA_963574575.1 Galagoides demidoff
GCTCATAGCAACCACCAACTCCTGGGCTCAAGTGAGTCTCTTGCCTCCGCCTCCCAAGTAGCTGGGACCACAGGTGCCTGCCACAACGCCCGGCCATTTTTTGGTTGCAGCCATCATTGTTGTTTGGCGGGCCCGGGCTGGGGATTCGAACCCACCACCTTAGGTGTACGTGGCTGGCACCTTAGCCAATTGAGCCACAGGCGCCGAGCCCAGATGTTATTTTTAAAGAATTACTCAGATAAATGGCATGAATGTCCATGCAAAAGGCTTGAGCTTGAACCTGTAGGGAACACCCTGCATCCCCTTGACGGCATACCCAATATTTCCTGGGCTGGGCCTGGCCATCTATGGGAGTGCCTGGAGTGGCTCCTACTCCTTCTCCAGGGGGATCTAAATCCTCCCTTCTCTGCAAGTTTCTCCTCCCCACCCCATGGAGCTCCCAGCTGCTACCAGTATGCTGCCTCAGGGTAAGGTGATCACCACCCACTATGCCACCATCCTGCTAGCCCCACTGTACTGGGATCTCATGAAGCCTGGGCTGCATGTGAGGGGCTCAGGGCAGGGGGCCTGTAAGGAATGTTGAATAAATGTCGGAAGAAGTGACATTTAAACACTAGTCAATCTCTGTACCTTTTGGGCCTTTTAACATGTATCACTTTATTTGATATTCAAACAGCCCCTTGAAGTAAGTAGGACAGGGGTCTGAGCACCCATTTTATAGATGAGGAAACTGAGAGGCAAACTGACCTTCCCGAGGTCACTCAGCGAGGGAGGGATTCTTCCATAACTACAGTCCAGGCTGCCACACACATGTAGCCCCACTGGCTGGGCTTCAGGCTGCCTTCCTGTGTAAGATTCTGGCAGGTACTAGAGAGATCACAGTTCATAGCAGAGGTGGGCGAGAGGGAAGCTGAGGGGTCCTCTGTAACCTGACTGTCCCTGTGTGCCCATGGGCCAGGGAAGGCTGGGACTCTCTCAGAGTTAAGCCCCCCTCTGTTCTGGGTCCCTTAGCTTGAGGCATCCCTGGGGCCTGGGATTTAGCTGCTCACCTTGGAGCAAGGATAGCTGGCCATGAGAGAAGGGTATGCCCTTACCTGGGTCACCTGGTGTCAGGACAGGCCTGGCCTCCTATCTACACACCAACCAGGGGCCCTCATGGAGAGGAAAGGGCCTGGCTCCAGCCTTAGGAACCTTCTACACTATATCTTTCCAGCCCTGGCCACCTCTATGGGCCTCCCCTTATGCCTGCCCACTTCTCACTCCCACTTCAAAACCATTTCCCAAGCCCAGCAGCCTATCTCTCAGCCCATTAGAATCAGAGGGTAGGGTATTCTGGCCATGACCCTGAACTTGGCTGGGAGGCAGGGGAGCTGAGAGTGGGGAGAGTTGTTGTTTCCCACCTTGGAAGGGTGAGAAGTCACTTAATTGCTGGAGGTCACATATCTTGATGGCCACAGGTGGTCCCTTTGTGCCCAGACCAATGAGCCACTGAATGGGGCCCTTTAAATGCCCATTAGCTAAGGGCATGCTGGGCTCAGACCCGAGGGCAAGTGTGAGCTGAGGGGAGGCTGGAGGTCTCAGGGGTGCAAGCAGAGGGTATGGGAATGTGGGATGGGGAGGAGGACAAGACTGCTGCTGCAGTGTTGAAGAGAATGCTTAACTTTGAGAAATTTCCCCAAAGACTCCATAGTCCTTTTCAAGGAGAAGAAAGAATCTCTTCATTCACTCAACAGATATTTTGAGAGTGTCTTAGCTTTTATGAATCAGAAGTGAACAAAACATACAACTCCATGCTTTTAAATTGCTTGCCAGACAATAGGAGAGACAGGAAATAAACAAAGAAAGAAAGAATATAAAATCAGGACCATGAAGTTAAACAACAACAGTAACCAAGGCTAGGGAACAGAGAGCAGTGGATATGCTGTTTAGAGGTGATGGTCAAGGAGGGCATTTGTGATAGGTGGAATGTGATCAGAGACCTGAATAAGTGAGGTGGCCATTCATGCAGCTATCTGGTGGGAGAAAAGAAGGAATAATAGAAGAAAATTTCCATGAATTTCAAAATGTGTGAAATTGAAGGATGAAGCATAGATTGGCACCCCCAAAAGGCACTAGGCCCAAACAGTTTTATAGGCAAGGTTACTTAATATTTAAACAATATAGTTTATATCCTTCTAAGAACTTTTTTTATGCTTGATTATGTAAGGATAGAGTTACTTTGAAAAGAAATTATGTTAGAGGTTTTCACTGCTTTGAAAGTTTTCTTTTTCTTTGCCATCCATTTTGAGGACATCACCTGGCTTCATTCTCTCCTCCCTGACCAAGAATCCCAATAATAGGTTCTTCCCACTATATCAGGAAGGCTTTTCTCTCTACTTATAGCTATACAACATTAAAGATTGTGGTTAAAATGTGAGCTTTACTTACCCTGAGTGAGGTGGGAGCCACTGAGGTTTCTGCACCAAGAAGACACATGATCTGACTCAGGATTTAATAAGATCATCTTGGCTGTTCTTTAGTTTCTGGCTAATTAGGGCCTCTTCCCTGTGTACTGAAACTGCTATGGGTGTATTTTGTTTCTAAGCTTCTGACCTTTTGTGCAAGTTTTCTCTAAGAGGATGGGAGACACTGGGGTGGGAGTGTGTGAGGAATGACCCACCAAAGACAAACAGGACAGACAGAGGGAGAGGTGTGGTAACTGTCTGACTCCAACTCAAGCAGAGACCAGATGGTGTAATGGAAATGTACAGAGCTCTGTGTCTTCTCTTACAAAAATGGGCAAACTCTGCCTGTTCTGCCCATGTCCGCGAGGGCTGTCATAGTCCAGAGGTGGGTGTTAACATCTGTGAACTAGATAGCTTACTCCCTTCTGCACCCCCAACACGAGGCTTGGCCAACATATCCTCTGGCCAAGGCTTGGTTTGGCTCCTCATGTCAGTAGAAGTTGAATCCCCATAATTGATGTGATGCTCAGAGAGGGTCCTAGATCCTGGGACAAGTGAGCACAGACCTACAGCATTACAGAGAAATGGGGAAATGCTGCCCACCCTGCAGTGGCAGGAGAGGAAAGGAAAGGAGAGCTCTCTGCCCACGTGACCTGAGGGTGCCCTTCTGGGCAGACAGACCTGGCTGTGCCACACCCCTGTCCTCTCTCCTTGGCTGGGGAGGGCAGGTGCCCTCTCTGAGTTGGTTTCTTCATCTATAAAATGCTGAGGATCCAACTAGAGTGTGGGTCAAAGGGCATAGCAGGGTGCATAGCTCACGTTTGTCTTCTGCAAGCCACGCTGAGCCTCACTCTTCCTGTCCCTAAGTGGGAACCCAAACGTGTCCCAGGACAGCCATTGACGAATGCAGACTGGGAAGGCATTTGTAGACTGTGAAGCACAATTTAGTCTTCAGACAGGATGTCATGGTTAGAGACGGGGGTCAGCAAGCTGCTCCTGGAGGCCTGGGTGGCAGCTTCGCCAGCTGCTCTCCCAAAGCTTACTGATGGCTCATCAGAAACGTCAAATACCGTGTTTCTCTAGCAATACGTTTCCCTCGTCAAGTCTCCTACTTTATCTGGCATTCAATGGGAGACACAGAGGCCTACACACGCTGGGGGTGGAATGAGGATGTGGGGAGCGACTGGGCCAGGCTGGCCCCTTAGCCCGCGCCCCTCATCGTGTGTACTGCACTTCCAGGACATCTCAGGGCATCGCAGATGTTCCGAGGCTCGTCTCACGTTCTCACCTGGGGACCTTTAGAAGCGGCGTTGCAAGTCCACGGCGGGGGGTGGGTGGCTAGAGATTAAGGGCCGGACGGCTGGGTGGCCAGGCAGGGCAGCTGGCCCGGGGTTCCGCAGCTCCCGCAGCTCCCGGGCTCGCAGCGCTCACTAGGCTCAGCCAGGGGCGGGGCTGGGGAGGGGCGGGGCGCGTGACGCGCGGCGCTGGCCAATGGGTCGCGCGCCCCGGGCCGAGCCTCCTGCGAGCCTTCGCTGCGCCCGCGGCGTCACGTGAGCCGCGGGGAGTGAGCGCAGAGCGAGCGGCCCGCGGGCAGGCGCTTTCCTGCCGCGACCCGCGGACCAGCGGGCGAGAGAGCCAGTGTGGGACCCGCGGCTCAGCCCGCGGCTGCGGCCAGATCCGGACCTCGGCCGCCGTCCCCAGCCCAGCCCGCCGAGCCGCAGGACAACCGGGGCCTGGCCGCCGGCCGGGCGTGCGCCAAGTTCAGGTGGGAGAGGCGCGGCGGGACTGGGCGGCCGCGTGGACGCGGCCCCAGGTGAACAGGAGGCTGGCGGGGACGCGGGGTGGAGGGGGCGCTGGCCTGCCTCTGGGCGCTTGGCCGTGAGCCGCCGCCGCTCACCTAGGTTCTGCGCGAGTCCCGAGGACGTGTCTGGGGAGCGGGGAGCACCCTCACGAGAGTGGAGGGAGCAGGGTCGGACGAGCCTGTGGGAGAGTGACCCTCGGGCACATACCGGCACTTTCTCCGCTCGGGCCCGAATCGCCGCCTCAGTGCCCGGCCCCGCGCGTCCGTGGCTCACCTTATGGGCCGGCTCTCCCATATGGCAGCACCCGGCGGGGCCTGGGGAACGGAGGGGGCCGGCGGATGCGCTGGCCTGCCTGGGCTTGGGGGGACATAGGGGCCAGTGGCGGAGAGGTTACTGTCGGTCACCGCGGTAGTGGCGGGGGGCATGGGGGGCACAGGCCAAGGGCACGGTGCCCAACGGGCAGCGATCCAGGGCTCTACGGAGAGGTCTGAGCCAGCTCTCCATGCCTTCCTTTCCTGCATATGTTCCCACTCGCGTGTACCCCCAGCGGCTCCACGCGTGAGCACTTGGCGGATACCCTTCTGCACAGCCACATCGGCCGCTGCACACCACGCCCCGCACACGCAGTCACACGCCATAAACTCACACCTCCTTCTCGCACACCCGCCCGTTCACACGTCTTTTACTCCGCCTCCCCCCCCTCCACAGTTCCCCTGTCCCTTAGATTGAACATTATCAAAGCGGTTGTCAAGGAGGAGCAGCGGCTTTCAGAGGAGAGACCACCCCCACCCTACATGGTCGTCCTGTCCCTTCTTCCCTTCCCAATGTGGTGTTACCCATGGAACACCCATCTCTCAGAAGGCACACAGGGGCAGTTTTCTCCCACGATCTTTAGAGGTGACAAAATCCCCAAATGTCTGAGCTCCTCAAATCTTTCCCCCTTTCCCTGAGGGACCAGGTGGCTTGTGGGGAGACCCCTCTGCCCTACAGGTGCAAGAACACTGGGACTCTGGCGACTTTGGGGCCTGTGGGTGGCGCATAGGGATCAGAGACTCTTATTTTGAAGGATGGCCCCCACCCGCCACCCCCGTGATTTGCACGCTGACCCAATGGCAAGCCCTTGGCCGGTGCTGGGCTTGTTATCAATTACATGTTGTTCCTACAGCCGCTGTGTCCCCGGGAGGATAAACAGCAGGCCTGGCCGGGCCTGGGGAGGGGGCGGAGTCCAGTGTCTGTCCGGAGACTGTGCCCGGAACAGTGTGTCCCCTCCCCCTGCAGGCAGCCTGCGCCTCTGGCAGTGCCACGTGCTGCTGTGTTTTAGGAGCTGGAGCCCTAGCCAGCCCTCTCTTTAACTCCCGTGCCCTAGGCAGTACCATAGCCACTTCTGGGTTGCCAGTGCCTGAGTGTCCCTTCTGGGGCTTGCTTAGCTCTAAGTTAAGACTCTTTGCTTGACCTGGCTGCCCCACTCCTGGTCCCCGCCCCCTTCCGAAGTTCCTTTCCTGCACTCATTAAGAAAATTCTGCTAGGCCCTGCTTTAGACTCTAGGATATGGCCTGGGACTGAACAGTCAGAGCAGCTAGTATTCTGGTGGGGAAGTAAGTTTGCAAACACAGAACAAGATACTCTCTCACACTGGCACCTGCTGGGAAGAATCTAATAAGGGGGGATATGACAGAGGTGCCTTCTGAGCTGAAGTGCTGGCCCAGGAATGGCCAGGGCTGGGGCCCCAGGTGAGAGTGAGTTGAGTTTGGCTTTGGGGCCCAGCAAGTAAGAACAAGGAGAGGAGGATTGGAGGTGAGGTCTGCAGAGAGATGGTCAGGACCCAGGTGGAGGCTGCTGTCGGCAGGCTGGGTTACATTTGCTTGGGAAGTAGTTGGAGGTTGTTCCCTTCTAATCTCACCCCACTGTACTTATTTTCCCCACTTTTTCTTTTTATGTCACTTTGTCAGTGATGTGCTCATATCTTTAAAAGGTAAGGCTTCCTTTAAAAAATGTAACTATAATGCCATCATCACAATGCAAAATTTTAACAGTAACTGCTTAAAATCACAGAGTAGCCCAATGTGATCACATTTCAGGAGTGTTTAAAGCAGGCCTGTTCTGAGACCTGAGGTGAGGCTGGAGTCCCCCTGATTCTTTAGCATCATGGTAGAGTGGCAGAAAGACCCCATGTTTACTATGTTTTGGGGCTGATCCTAATGGCTAGTACTGAGTGAGCAGACACAGACATGGACACAGAGAGGCTGTGCCACTTGCATGAGGTTGCCCAGCTGATGCAGATGCAGGAGTGGAGCTCCTGCTTGGAGGGTGGTGCAGGGCTGGGGAGGTCTGGATAGAATGTGGGTGCTATCCAGTCTAATTGTCTTTCACATTATCTGACACTTTTATTCCTTCCTGGTACCCTATTTGATGAATAGTGTGTATTTTAAAGCACACTTCTAGTTTCAAATCCTTAGCTGAATATTTAAGCCAAAAAATCAAATGTACTCTGAGCAAAACCCACCTGGGGCACAGATTTTGCTTTAGTTTCCTAAAGCTCCAGGAAACTTTCTGGATGAGTTGGGAGCTTAGGCCAAAGGTCCTGTGGTCCCTAAGCAGAAGAGAGACTTAGAAATCATTGAAGCATGAGATAAATGGAGAAACTGAGGTTGAGGGGGAACAAGAGCTAGGCCAAGGTCACAGCTGATGATGGTGCTGGCCTGTTGAGCCGGGCCAAGTGCTAAGGTGGTCCTGGACACAGTGGGGATGGTGCACAGGTGCTGCCAGTTAGCAGAGATTTCTTGCTTCAGGTGCAGAACATCCCCCTTCCCTAACTGTGATAAACACCAAGCCTGCTGTGGTCCCTGGGTGGGGACAAAGGTCTACAGAGGTGGCCTTGTCAGAGCTGAACACTGTTGACTATCCCCGGACACTGGACCTACCATGTCATTTGGCTTCAGAGGACACAGTTTTTCCCCTGTCCTCTCTATCACAGTTCTCTGAGCCCCTCCTGGGCATCAGGTGCCACACCAGGTGTGGGGGACACAGCAAAGACATGGAGCACACTGTCTCACGGGGAGACAGGCTTTAGCTGAAGCTTCCTAAGGTGGTGAGTGTCCCAGATGGGGAGATCAGCAGCAGTGGGCTGCCGGGCAGGAGGCCCAGCTTCCTCATTGGCCCACGTGGTCTTATCTCCTGTCCTACTAGATGGTCGTGAGGTCTAAGGTGCTAATACACATTCAGGTGCTCCGGGATGCTGGTAGATTTCTATACCTGAGAATTACCACCAGAGAGGTTGGCCTTGTCTACCTGGCTGGTGTAGCGTCCAGGTATGGTAGAGAGTGCTTTGTTTAAGACTCCACAGTGGAGATGCAGAGGGGTCTGTGAATTAGAGAGCAGATTGCTCCCCCTTCCCCACCCTCTTTTTCCTTCAGATGGGGAAACATCCAGAAGGGCAGCTACTTATTGGTCTTTGACTTTCTGGCCTCCAAACTACAGTTAACCAGATTAAAATACTGGCAGCCCAGTTAAATTTTAATCTCAGATCAAATGATTTTAAAATGTGTCTCATTTAATATTGGGAATATATTTATATTAAAAATAATTTTTAAAAAATTCAAGTTTAATTGGAAGCCTGTATTTTTGTTTGCGCAATCTGGCAACCCTAGGAAGCCTCAGCAGCTTAGGATCAGAGGGCAAATGGCCCATCTCCTACCCCTATTCTGTGACTCAACAGGCTTGAAGCCAAGGTCAGATGTCCTCAGACATGCAGTGACTCTATGCATCAGTGGTGGGATGATTCCCCACCCTCAGCCCTGCCATGGTCTGGAAAGCCTTCTCACAGATGCTTCTCTCTCTACACACTCACAATCGGCCATTCACAGACATGTGTTCTTTTCCAGGATTATTCTGGAAAATCTGTTTGAAACCAGAAGTACCCTGGGTTGTGCAATGGGCTTGGAGAGGGCTCTTTTGCAAACAGGTGGTGCAATTTCAGAAAACACTCTTGCAGGCACAACTCTCCTGAGGGACAGAGGCAGGATCTAGGCATTTGGCAATGGAAGGCAGTGGCAGGCAGCTGAGGGTGAGGGCCACAGGCCCACAAGCTGGCAGGTGAGTGGGCTGTCCTTCTGACCATGCTTCCCTTGTTCCCTCCCTGCAGCTGCCACCGGCACGGCCAGGCCACCATGGTGGACCACTTGCTTCCAGTGGACGAGAACTTCTCGTCTCCAAAATGCCCAGTTGGCTATCTGGGTGATAGGCTGGCTGGCCAAAGAGAATACCACAGGCTGCCCTCGCCCCTCTCTGAAGATGACAGCGATGCCTCCAGCCCCTGCTCCTGTGCCAGCCCCGACTCTCAAGCCCTCTGCTCCTGCTACAGTGGAGGCCCAGGTGCCGAGGGCCAGGACAGCATCTTGGACTTCCTGCTATCCCAGGCCACACTGAGCAGTAGTGGTGGTGGCATTGGGGCCAGCAGTGGCCCCATGGCCTGGGGGGCCTGGCGAAGGGCACCGACACCTGTGAAGGGGGAGCATTTCTGTTTCCCTGAGTTTCCTCTAGGCAACCCTGATGATGTCCCGAGGCCCTTCCAGCCTACCTTGGAGGAGATCGAAGAGTTTCTGGAAGAGAACATGGAGCCAGGAGTGAAAGAAGCTCTTGAGAGCAATAGCAAGGACTTAGAGGCCTGTGGCCAGCTCTTGGCTGGGCCACACAGGGGCCACCTCCATGCTGGGTCTGCCGGGACAGAGTGCAGCACTCCCCCTCCACGAGGCGGCGCCAGTGCAGGTGGCACCCAGGGCCCAAGTGGAGGGCCTGCACCTGACGGGCCCGTCCCGGTGCTGCTGCAGATCCAGCCCATGCCGGTGAAGCAGGAATCGGGCTCAGGGCCTGCCTCCCCTGGGCAGGCTCCCGAGAATGTCAAGGTTGCCCAGCTCTTGGTCAACATCCAGGGGCAGACCTTTGCACTGGTGCCACAGGTAGTGCCTTCCTCCAGCTTGAACCTGCCGTCCAAGTTTGTCCGCATCGCCCCTGTGCCCATTGCTGCCAAGCCTGTTGGGTCAGGACCCCTGGGGCCTGGCCCTGCAGGCCTCCTTGTGGGCCAGAAGTTCCCTAAGAACCCAGCGGCTGAACTTATCAAAATGCACAAATGTACTTTCCCTGGCTGCAGCAAGATGTACACCAAAAGCAGCCACCTGAAGGCCCACCTCCGCAGGCACACGGGCGAGAAGCCCTTCGCCTGCACCTGGCCAGGCTGCGGCTGGAGGTCAGTATGGCGGGTGACAGGCTGGGGTGGTGAGCCAGTCCCAATTGTGTCTGTTCATCTGGCAGCAAGGCCATTTTCTCCACATGACATCAGGCTGATTGGGGGTGGGAGGCAGAGGGGCAGGACCATAGCTGACACAGCCTCCTGGAGGCTTTCTTGTCCCTCCTAGTTACTAAAGCTGAAGCCACTGGTCTCCCATTTCATAATGACCAGGTAAGCCTTGCTGTGGCTTGTGCTGCCTGCTGGGTCCACTGATCCAGTCAGATGAGGGTTGTGTGGCCAGCCTCAGTGCAAGGGCACTGGTGTTAACAAGGACAGCTGAGAATGATGGAGCAGGCGGGGGCCCCTGCAGCACCCATGGGGTAAGTACTGCCATCACCCCCAACTTAACTCTGAGGACACTGGCTCAGGCTAGCCAGGAGCTTACCCAGTGTCATACAGCTTTGTAAATGGGATTTGACCCCAGGGTGTGGTATTAGAGGGGTCGTGTCCTGAAAATGCTGCTTCCCTAAACAGCTTAGTTCACAAATGTCTTTGAGCACATGGGCTGGGCCTTTGCTTCCTCCCTGGGCACCTGTGTGTGGGAGGCCACAAAGGCCAACCAAGAGGGAGGATCAGACTGGCTGGTGGTGCTGAGTCAAAGGTGGCAGAATCTGTCCAGGCTGTCTGCTCTGCATGCCTCAGTTGGGAAACCAGCCTTAAAGGATGGGGACTGGCCCAGGGTTACCCAGCCCTTGGGTGCCAAAGCTAGAGGGCACCCTCCTTAGGAGGGCGTGTCCACCCTAAAATGCAGACAGCATGCCAGGAGCTCCATGCTTGGGTGCTGCAGCTGGCCCTCCTCTGTTTAGAGCATCCATCCCAGAGGACTCTCTGGCCTGCCCAGGAGGACAGCACATTCCTTGTCTTTGCTGCTGTGGCTGCTCCCATGCATGTGAGTGAGAGGGACATGTCTTGTTCCTGTGTGTGCCTGGGAACTGTGGATAGACCAAGACCTCACAAGCAGGCGTCTGTGTGTGTGCCTCTGTGCCGTGTGGCTATGTGTTTGTGCATGTCTGTGTGTACACCTGGTGTGGCTGTGTGCATGTGTGTGTGCATGGATGTGTCATGTGTGGGAGTGACACACCAGGACCAATTTATAGCTTTTGTTCTTTTGACTGCAGACTAGTTCTGAGAGTTTGTGAGAGTTGGCCAAGGGGAAGGGTCTCAGCCGAGGAGGTTGTGCTGGGACAGGGAGCTGTGTGTGGAAGCTAAGAATGATGCTGGTGGCACCTTCCAAGTGCTGAGCTGGTCAGAGCAAGGTCTTTTCCCAGTGTCTTGGGTCATGGATGCCCTTCCTGAGTTGGGACATCACTCTTGGGCCTGTCCCCTTCTCCATTCAGACAACCCAAGATCTTCTGTGAGAGGCTGTGCTTCAGCCTGCTCAGGTTTCAGACCTGGCCTGCTGAGTGGATGCAGGGTGACAGAACTGTGACCTGCCCAGAAGGACAGCACATTCCTTGTTTGAGCTTGTGAGGACAGGAAGGCAACTGCTGTGCTGTGCTAGGTGGTCAGTGCTGGGTGGGGGTAGGGGGGTGGTGGCTGAGAGGGAGGTGCCCTGAGAACTCACATGGAGAAGAGAGCCAGTGAGGACGGTCAGTGGTGTCCATCCACACCCCTGGATCAGCCACAGCTCTCTATGTGCTTTGGGTGCTCCTCCTGCACAGCCTCAGTCTCCTCATCTGTAGAGTGGCCCCAGGGGTACAGGGTGCTCAGCAGCCTCTGCCTTCTCTTTTGTATTGTCACTCTCACGCAAGGTCAGAGTGTGAGGAGGGCCCTCAAGGGTGTTCTGCATGGCCTCCACACAGGCAGCATCCCATCGCAGGCCATGCCCCACTTGTAGGGACTCTGTACATTCTCCCCTGCATGGGGGCAGCAAGGACTACGGAGAGGCTGTGTAGCTTCCCTCCAGAACATCTTGATGGGGTTCCCTTTCTGGGCACTCTCCCCTGGCTGGTGCTGACCATTGCTAAGTGGCCCCTCCAGTTGGGATGAGGCTAGGCAGGGTGGCAAGGAGGGAGGGTGTGGTCTTAGATCAAGGCCACCCACTCTGCCAACTCCATCAAAGGGAGAGACCGTGCCTTCTGGGCTCAACCTAGGTGTGTCTGAGGGAGGCAGATCTTGGCCCGCCACATAGTGGCCACAGGAGGTAGGGAGTCCCCTGTGGCATGAGATGTACAAGTGAGTGGAAACCTCTCCAGGTTTGTGGAGAGGATTCACTGACTGAACCCTGGTACTTATTTTCTCGCTGAGGACCCAGTTGGCAGGAGAAGTGTGGTGTCTGCCTGGTGTGGTGAGGTCATTGAAGGATGTTCCTGGCATCAGCCACACCTGGGCTTCTAAAGGCCTACTCTGCTTCCTCCAAGCTCCCCCGGAGATGGTCTGGTTTTGGTGGGGTAACACATGGCACTGTCTAGCTGTGAGCTGAGGGTGCTTACCTCTCAGGAGGGCTAGTTCTCTGGGGATGTGAGGAGTCCCAGTTGGTCTTCCTAAAGGTTCAGGAAACCTCTGGTGATGCACCCAAGGTGGCTCATATCCTCTAATGTGGCAGTAGTCTTTCACTGAGAGGCAGAGGGTAGAGGGAGCCCTTGCTGCTGTATGCAGCAGCTGGGTGGGAAGATGGACCTAGCTTTGGGGCAGCTCGGTCTGGACAGGACTGGAGTGGTAATGACAGTGATGGTGATGAGATGTCATAGTTACTGACCACTTACTCTCTGCTGGGTGTTATTCTAAGTTTCTCAGAGCTTAGTCTCCTCCACCCAATCCCCTCACTTGTATATTTCCTGCCATGGGGAACTCATTACCTCTTGAGGATACTTGGCCTTTGGGTGTACTTTGGAACCCTAGCCAAACTTCTTGTCCTGGCCTGTGGGCCCACACGTCTGCTCTCCTGCCTCTTCCCCTTGCTGAGTGAGCTCTATTGCTTGGGCTCCTGCTTGGGCACTAGCTCTTGCTGTGTTCTCTGTCTTGAAGGCCACCCCTGCCCCCATGGCTGCAGTGACAACTAATGTTTGCTCTTGCAGTGGCCCCAGCTTTGTTCTGCAGGTATTAGTGCACTGAGTCCTCACAACAGCCCTGTAAAGGGAGGCACCAATTTGCATTTACAAAGGGAGAAATGGAGGCATGGGATGATCATATCCCATCCCACAGGGACACAGGTAGTGAGTGTAGATCTGGGGTACAGCCCCAGATGGGTACCTCAGCTCTCTGCTGACCCTCCAGTGGTGCCACATGTTTCTTCTCTCCCTTGCCAGGATTTTGGCTCCTTTAGGCCTTGTACACTGGACTGGGAGCAGAGAGCGAAGGACAGCAGTCACGATGATGACCTGAGCCTCTGCTGTGTGCTAGGCAGTGCTCTGAGCACCTGGCATGCACAGCAGAACATTTGTGAGCTGACCACCTAAGGGACAGTGACAAACTGGTCAACATGAGGAGATGGTCAACATAAGGAGCTAGGCCGACTGTGCTGATACATACATGTGGTGGATGTATGAAAATTAGGGAGGTGGGCAGTGTAGGGAAGTGGCTAACTATGGAGGTTCTACTATATTAATTTGTTTGATTAGTTCATTAAGCAGGCATCAGCGGGTTCTTCCATTTCGCAGAACAAGAAATTAAGGCACAGAACAGTTAAGTAAGTCCTCCACAGTCACACAGCTAGGGAGTGGGCTGTCTCCAACCAGGGAAGTCTGCAGCGCCCAGACGCGGGGCCTTCTCCTGGCACACCTCTGCAGGAGGCTTATGTGGGTGATGGGAGGACCTCCACCTCTGCCTGCAGCAGGGCCTGCTCCCAGGTCTCGTCTCTTCTTCCGGGTGGCTTGGTGAGCAGCATGTTTCTCCTCTCTGGGCAGGCTCTGGCCCCAGCTCAGTGTTTTGCGCTCAGGGAACAAGCCCGCACCCTCCCAGCCCACCCTGCCTGTCTCCGTGTCATGGCCTATGGCCCACTCCCCCATTTCCCGCTGAGGTCTGCCCCTGCCTGTGGACTCAACCCCATTTCCTTCTGCTGTTGGTCCTGAACCCCATATTCCCTGTCCTTTCCCCTCTGGTGATGTGATTTTGGCACCCTCAACAGGGCTGAGACCAGGCTTTCCCTCTTCTGACCTAGCGCTCTGGGAAGTACTGTTTGCTGCCTTCCTAGAAGTCTCCTTGTCTCACTTTCAGACACAGACCTTCTTTGTTCCTTGAGGCAGAACATCCTGTTCTGGAATGGCCAGCCACTCTGTCCAGAAAGAATCCCCTTGTGCTGCAGCTAGTATGAATATTGATAACTATCAGCAGTCCTGCGTGGCAGGTGCTGTTGTCATTTGTGGTGGACATGGAGGCCCAGCAAAGGGAAGTTGCAGGCCCACAGCCACAAATGCACAAGGTGACAGGGACAGCATTCAAGCCCAGTGGTCTGCTCCCTTGACCCCTGTGGCGCTGCTGCCCTGTGTGACGAGGCACTCTTTGACCCTACTTCCCTGGTAGGCAGAGCCCCCATTCCCACTGAGACCCCTGAGAATTGACTGTTCATGATAAAACTCTTCTGGAGGATGGTGGGCTGTCGTGGAGCAGGGGTGCCTATGCACAACCGTGTCCTGTGTATGTGCAAATGCTGACATTATGGGCTGCTCTGGAGAGTCACCTAGGCCCCTGTGTGTCCTCTGCCCTACAACTTGGCAGCATGAACCATGGTACTGCCCTACATGCACCAGGCCCTCACCAGGGACCAGGCCCTGTGCTAAGCTGTGTGTAGGTAATGACCGCTTACAAGTCCTGAACAATTGCCATGTGCTGCTCTAAACACATTACTGGTTGCCTCTTACAGTCCTCACAGTCCTATGAGAGAGTCTCCTTCTCCCTGTCTCTAGAAGGGCTTTCCACTGAGGCTCAAGTATTTTGGAAACTTGGGAAACTGGCCAGTAAGTGGTGGAGTTTACTGCCTACAGAGGCTGAGCCTTACCCACCTGGACCCCGCTGCTCCCCACTGTCTTCTCCAGACCTCTCTGTCGGCTGTTTGGGGGAATGCCGCATTAGGTGTGAGGGAGGGGTCTTCTGAGACCTCAATTCCTAGAGACAATTCTTTCAGTACTAGAACCCTGTAGCAGCAGGGACTCTGTAGTGAGGACAGCTTGTTCTCTAGCCTGGCCTTCCAGGGGTCACCAGGACCAGAGGACTGCTATGAGAGACCTGTGGCCTCTCAGATGAGTCTTGCCCTCATTGACAAGTCAGGATACTAAGGCCCAGGGTGGGCACCTGATGGGGTGGGGACTGTTGAGGGGGGACCTGGGGGTGGATCTTGCTGTCCCACAGGCTATATGAGTTGGCCTCTGAGCTCTGTCCATGTCTTGCCAGTCTGACAAGGCTGCCCCTGGCTCCCTGGCCAGGGAGGTACCCAGATGATCCCAGTACCTGGTGCTTGGGAAGGCTTGGCACTCTGTTTCTGTACCTTTCTGTCCGTCCCTTCCTGGGCCAGCTTATGTGCTCAGAAGCTGTTTGTTCAACTCTAGCTGGGGGCAGGTGGCCCTGCCCCACAGCACTGGTCTAGGCTCTGACCAACAAGGCACATTTTCTGTGGCCCTGGGTCTAGGAATAGGGTATTGGACCTGGTACTCCTGTGTGTACATGTGCCTTCGTGCATATGTGCATGTGTGAACAGGTGTGCTCAGTATATATGTTCATGTGTATGTGTGATCATGTGTTTGTGCATATGTACGTGTGTACATAGGCATATGCATGAGTATGCCAGTGTGTTCATGCTTACATGTGTGCATTTGCATTTGTATTCTTGTATGTGTGTGGGATGAGCACATGTGTATACATGTGCACTGGGCCTGCCCCTGGGACTGTGCTCTGCCCTCCTGAGGTTGCTTGCTAAGCCTGTACTTTCACTAAAATGCATTTAACAAGCAGGTACCAGGGGACCCAGGGACCTAGGCAGACACACCCTTCCTCATGGAGGTGACAGTCTAGTGGGACAGACTGACATTCATCAAAAAGTTGAACTTAATTTAAAACTGCAGTAGCAACAAGAGTGAGGAAGGAGGCTCGGCGCCTGTGGCTCAATCGGCTAAGGCGCCAGCCATGTACACCTAAGGTGGCGGGTTCGAATCCCCAGCCCGTGCCCGCCAAACAACAATGATGGCTGCAACCAAAAAATGGCCAGGCGTTGTGGCGGGCGCCTGTGGTCCCAGCTACTTGGGAGGCGGAGGCAGGAGACTCGCTTGAGCCCAGGAGTTGGAGGTTGCTATGAGCTGTGATGCCGTGGCACTCTACCCAGGGGTGATAGCTTGAGGCTCCGTCTCAAAAAAAAAGGAAAGAGACCATTCTTCTAAGCTTCTGTGGTTTCTTGATTCGATTCTATGTATTGCTTTCAGTGGAACCTGGAGAAGCTCCTTCTTTGTTTTTGTTTCCTTTTCCTTTTCCCTCTTTCTACTCCTTTCCTGTCCATTTCCTCCT
>CAUYQV010176272.1:0-14889 GCA_963574575.1 Galagoides demidoff
GCCATTTTTTGGTTGCAGCCATCATTGTTGTTTGGCGGGCTCAGGCTGGGGATTTGAACCCGCCACCTTAGGTGTACGTGGCTGGCGCCTTAGCCGATTGAGCCACAGGCGCCGAGCCGATAGCTGTGATTTTAACTGGACATTCAGAATATGCCACATGAAAGGTGATGCTGGGCTTTTGAAACACATTCATACATTCTTGGTTTTTTTTGTTGTTGAGATAAGAGTTTCAAGCTGTCACCCTGAGTAGAGTGTCACGGCTTCATAGCTCACAACAACCTCCAAATCAGGATCAAGTGATCCTCTTGCCTCAGTTTTTCTATTTTTGGTAGAGATAAGTGTCTCGCCTTTGCGCAGGCTCATCTCAAACACATGAGTTCAAGCAATCCACCCACCTCAGCCTCCCATAGTGCTAGGATTGCAGGTGTGAGCCACATCGCCCGGCCCACATCCACACATTCTGTGCTATTCCTCTCTCAGCAGATAGGCCTAGTTCCCCTCCCCTTAGGCCTGGGCTGGTCTTAGCAGTTAGTCTGTCACAAAGACAATGCCATTTCCTCTAACAGAGTGCCTGCTTGCTGCTCCTTGGTCATAAGAGGAACTGGGCTTCTTGCTCTTGGGGGAAGTCATCGGCCATGTCATGAGGACACCCAGGCCACGCTATGAAGAAGTGCCCAAGGCAAGGAAGTGAGGCCTCCTACCCAGCCAGGACAGCCGGATGGGCCTGCAGTGCGCTGCTGTGGAAGCCGGTCCACCAGCCTTCCGACGACAGACGCCTCAGCCAATATCTCACCTTCAACCTCAGGGGAGACCCTGTGTCAGAACTAGCTAGGCTGCCCTCAAATTCCTGAGGCCCACAAACTGTGAGATAATAGGTTTTGTTGTATCAAGCCACTAAGTGTCAGGGCATCTCCTGTGCAGCAGTGGCCCAGTGGTCAGTGGCATGAAGCTGGAATGAGCCACACACACAGCTGAGGGAAGAGGGTTCCAGGCAGACGGAAGGGCAGGTGTAAAGATCCTACGGCCGCAGGCTGTGGAACTGGAGAGGAGAGTGTGGGGCAGAGACAAGGCAGATGTAGGAGAGAAGTGAGCAGGGCAGACCAAGTGGGCATGTGACCATTTACTCTGAGGGAGGTGGGGCAGCGCTGGAAGGGGTCTGAGTTGTGGGTGACATGGTCTGACTTTAGGGGATGTGGGGAATACTGAACGTAGCTGGGACTACTCTGACACCTGGGCCAGCATCCTCCCGACTTAGACATGGGTGGTGGCACTGGAGGTGAGGAGAAGGGGCTGCTCTGACACCTGGGCCAGCATCCTCCTGACTTAGACGTGAGTAGTGGCGCTGGAGGTGAGGAGAAGGGGCTGCTCTGTGCACCTAAAAGGTCGAGCCCATCATTTACTAATGCATGGGAGGGGACTGTGAGAAGGAGGGTCCAGGACAATTCCAGGGTCTGTGGCCTGAGCAACAGAAGGAGGCAGTTGTTCTTGAGTGAGGTGGACAAGAGGTGGAGGAGCTGATTCTCCCTGAAGATAGTGAGGAGCTTGGTTCTGGACACAATAAGCTGGACAGAGGGCTGGCCAGCAGGTGGACGCTAGGGAATCTCTGCACATGGATACTATTACATTTCAAGTCCAGGCAAGAGGTGGTAACTGGAGGGAGCACATACAGCAGAGAGGTACAGACCAAAGAGGGAACCGGGGTGGGGGGTCAGAGCAGAGAGCTCAGAGAGCAGCCTGAGGCCAAGGGGAGACAGAGTTCCAAGGAGTGAGCTGTCCACTGCCTGTGCCACAAAATGTCCCCCAGGACAGGACAGAGGAATGACAGTGCAGCTGCCGGAGGACCTTGACAAGAGCAGCCTCCACAGTGTGGCAGGGCAAAACCGCCTGGCAGTGAGTGGGAGAGAAGGCCTGGATGCTCCATCTGGGGACCTGCAGGGCAGCTAGAGGGACAGCCCATGAGTGTGATGGCAGAAATGTGGCACTACCACTGTTGCTTAATGGTCTCCAAGGATACTGAGAAATTACGACAGGCGAGGTCTTGCAGTTTTTTGAAAATAGAAAACAGAATTGAGCAAAGGAAAAAACATTCAGTTTTCAGCAGGGGATTGAGATTAGATTTTCCACCCTCTGCAGAAACGGTGTGAAGCCATAGGAGGAAGGCTTTTTCCAGGCAGACTTCCCGGCCTCGCAGTACCTTTTTCTAAAGTAAACTTTTGACGTTAGAAGTTTTAGATTTACAGAAAAGTTGCAAAGGTAGTACAGGGAGTCTCCATCCTAGTGCCTCCCAGGGCCACACGAGGAAAGCACACTGTGAACTTACCGCCACGTCCAGGGCCGTGGGCAGGCTGCCCACACGCATCCACGGGTGGACCTCGCCCAGCTCCTGCTTCTGACTCTCCGTGAACCGGGGTTGGAACTTCTGCAGTAGTTTCAGCTTCTCTCTGTCCTCCTTCAAAACTGTTTCTAAATTTCTTCACAAAATATTTAGAAACAGGTAAGCTTCAGAATGTTTGAAGAGTTTCTTTTTTTAAAAGACACACTCATTTTCTACCAACTCTTTCAGTATTAATAATGTAGTTTTAGATGACTTTGTTCATTTAGGATCAACTACCCTATTTACAGTAACTTAATCTCCCTAGTAAGTAATCTGTAGTCTTTCCATTAAAATGACAATCCGGGTCAAGACTTAATTTTACTATCTTTTAACTTAGACGTGGGCCTGGGTAGCTGCAGGTACGAATACCCTAGTTCTGCAGAAGTATGGTTAATCTGAGAAATTCTTACCACCCAGACCGTAGGTAGGGCAATCTTCCCCTGCCACCAGCTAACACTGGGCTGGGCTGCAGCTGCCTCAGAGATGGAGATCCAGTCTCCCCAGCCAACCCGAGGCCTCAGGAGTTAATCCTTCCCTCACTCCCTCCCTCTCTCCCAGCTTCCCTTTCCAAGGCAGTGCTGCTCAAGGGCTGAGCTCACATCTAGTTCCACAGAGCAGCCTGATCTGGACTCTGAGCCTGGGCACAGACCCAGGGTCACTAGCAAGCAGCCACCAGCCTTGGGCTGGTCATCTACCTTGACCTTTGAATTATTCAACTCTACGACACACAGATGGACACCTCATTTACCCCTGAAGGTTACTGGCCGGGGGCAAAAGAATTGACTCTGGCACAAATGCTTCACCAGAGCTGAGCCCTCCCTCCTTGCAGGCTGCAGGATGTCACTCCATAGGGCTCCCTGGACCTCAGCAGCACCCTGACGGAAGCCTGCCTCTCTGCTGCACACAGCTCCAGCTGCATCTCTCACAGAAGTGTCCTGCCCTATCCTGTTGTTCTGGGGATTTCCTAAGCCCAGCCTCCCTAGTTCCTAGGAAGAGGCCAAGTGGGTACCGGGCTGGCAGCTGGTAGGTCATCATGACGCTGTCGTCCGTATCTGCCATCAACAGCCAGATGGGGTCCTGCAGGACACACTTGAGGAGGTGCTCACTGCCTTCCACGCCTGTGTTCAGCTTTGCTTTGTGATTATTCTCTGAAGAGTCAATGCTTCCAAAATATTTGCTGGTGTGACTTGTGTCACTACTGCCTTTAAAAACAACATGTGGTGGGTCAAAACCTTGAAATACAAAATTAAACCTTCACTAACATGCTTATATGAAACCGTGAAATTTTAGGACTGAAGAACTTTAATAGGTAATGAGCATCTGTGTTGGTGGGTTTTCCCCTTCTCTTCCCAATTCTGCAAAGGTCTGTGTATCAGAAAACAGAATATCTGTTAGTATCACAGAGGTGGTTCTTTTCTCGGGGAGGCCTCGAGAAGCTCAGGTGAAGCTGTGTCCTGGAAACCTGGGTCCCTCTCTCCCAAGCCCTGTGTCTGCAGACTCAGAGCAGAGAAGAGTGATAGCCCAGAGCACTCTGCAGCCAGCCTCACTTGAGCAGAGATGCCTGCCAGCAAGGGCGGGTGAAAGGAAGCCTCGGTCCAGGGAGGAGGGAGCTTAGATTTTAGACAGCATGTGCATTTCTGGTTCTCGTGGCTCCAGACCCCACTTGGGAGACCCCAGGCAGTGAAGGTTTGCAGGTGGCCACAGCCTATGTTCCCACAAGTGGAACTAACTCAGGAAGGAAAACTGGCCCCTGGGGAATCTGAGGGACAATCCCACAGGGGCTGACAAGGGGCCCACTGTGTGGGCCTGTAGTGACATAGAAATCAGAAGCAAACAGGTGGGCTACAGACTCCCAGCTCGCTCAGGAGAGTATGTGTGGGCCTCATGGGTTCTGGGGGCTGCTCTGGGAGGTCAGTGCTCCTCCCAGAGGAGACACAGGCCCACTTCCCCCAGGATCCACATACCTGCCGCGCTGTGGGAAGCATTGCCGCCCAGTGAGCTGGAGCCCAGCGAGTCCGAGGTGGCGGAGGCTGCGCTCCCAGACAGGGCTGAGCCTGAGGCTGAGCAGAGGTCTTCATTCAATAGGAGGTTCAGCAGGTCACTGGACGTGGAGAGCGCGTCGCTATTTTGGGCCTCTGAGGACTCGTGATGCTTCAGGGACAGGGAGAAGAAGACATGGTTGTTCAGGGGGCTCAGTCACAACACAGCACACAGGGCCCAGACAGCAGACTGCACAGGGAGCGCTCTGCTGTGCGCTGGGAATGGCATCTAGCTACACCTGATCTCAGGAGGGACTCTGGAGCCTGTCCTGCTTGGTTCCCTCCTCCTGCACAGCAGTGTAGGATTGGGAGAGTGTCTCACACAGCACCCCAGGCCTTCCCCTCATGGGGAGGGGGGCTCTGCGCTGCAGCACCCCAGGCCTTCCTCTCGTGGGGAGGGCTCTGCACTCCCAATGGGGGTTGCTTTGTGACTGAGGGTGGGTTTGGCCTAGAGAGCATCCCTGATCCTGTGGGCCTAGGACCCCAGCAACAGGAATAAGGAGCTGGGAGGTGCAGTGGGAGAACCAGTATATTTCTGAGGGGGCCTTCACCCCTCAGGCAAATGAGGGGACCCTTCCAGACAGCGCCCCCCACTAAGGGCCTATGGGTTGCAGTGTGGCTAATGCTGCTACACATCCAAACTCATTCGGAAATACACAAGGGCTTGATTGGAAAAGAAATTATAACTCCATTAACCGATTAAGAACCCCACACCTGTGCCCCTAAGGCTTCAGGGGGCTTCAGGGTCACTGGTCCGGGACTATGGAAGCATACCTTTTCCCTGAGCACCAGAGCCAGCTGGCACTGCCCTCTGAAGAGCCTTAGTTCCCTCATTTAACTGGTTGTGGTTTACCTTTAAAGAGTCATTTAAAAGGTTGAGGCCCACAGGTGAGTGCAGTGGTCTGAACCTGTAGTCCTAGCTACAGGGGAGGCCAAGGCAGGAAGATCGCTTGAGACCAGTTCAAGACCAGCCTGGGCAACATAGCAAGACCCTCATCTCAAAAAGAAAAAATATCTGAGGTCCATAAGTACTTCAACATGTCACTTTTTGGAATTCTACATCTATCATCTTTCATGCCTACCGCAAGATGGTAAAAAAGCTCCAAAAAAATCTATTCTGATAGGATCATTTTAACTAGGAAACACTATGTTCTGGCACATATAACTCCAGAGTTCAAGGAGCTCAGTCCTGACACAGCACACAGGACCAAGCAGATCACATGGTCACCGGGACCACAGCATAAAAGCCCGTGTCTGCGTACAGGAGCCTGTCATGTGTGCTATCTGCGACCTACTTTGGGGAAAGAGCATCAGGAAATCCTTACAGTTGGAGAAGCCTTTGGCTGTCGATCCCGAGAGGTGCCAGGTTTGCAGTCCGGCCCTGCAGCTGCTATTCCTGCGGCTCCCACTGTCCCCGCAGTCCCAATGCCACCCTCGGGGGTCTCCTCTAACTGCAGGAGGTTGAGTTGCAGGGGCGAGCTGCCACGGGACTGGAAAAGTGGCGGGGAGGCCCGGCCTACAGCTGATGGTGGGGTGGCTGGGGTGGCTGGACAAGTACATGGCTGTCTAGGGGTAGAGGTCTGGCCTGGGAACTTGGGCTGTGAGGGAGAGGTCATCTCGGTCACAAGCGTGGGATGGCTGGGGAAGTGAGGGTGACCGGGGAAGAAGGCCTGTGGCAGGCTTGGGGGGTCCGGGGGGAAGGAGTAGCTGGGTAGCACAAAAGCCACAACAGGGGCTAAGGGAGTGGGGAAGGGTGGGGACTGGACTGCAAATTGGTTCTGGGCGTCCATGGGCACAGTGGGCACTGTGAAGCTGGCGTGAGGAGCTGCAGGCGGGGCCGCCAGAGTCCCTGCTGTTGGAAACACAGGCAGGGAGAAAGTGGGCACTGGAGCAGGACAGGGCACAGTGGGGCAGCTGGCCTGGGATGTGTCTGAAGGTGACCAGGCAGTGGCATTTAGGCCTAAGAGTGGGGGCCGGTGGAGCACAGGACCCCCAGACCCGGTGCTGTCAGAGGAGTCTCGAGGCTTGACCCGTTTGGACTTTAGTTTTCTGTTTTTTCCAGTTTTTTTCCAAGATGAATCTATTCCAGAAGTGTTTCTTAGTCCAGAGGCAGCTAAAACATGGAAAAACCACCTGACTTAGAATCTTAGACACAAATCTCAGAACCCTAAAGCCATCTCTTAGTTCCACAGTCCTGTGTTCCCAAATGCCGGTCCAGGGGTCTACCTGATGGTCTTCCCTGATCCTTGGTAAAGTGAGAAAAATCAGGGAAATGTTAGGTTTTCCATGGAACTAAACTCGGCCAATTGAAGGACAACCCTGAATTATAGGATCACACTCTTTCTTTTCTTTTATGAAATGCTAACGTAAGACGTAGTATTAAAAAGGTAAAAAGGGCCAGGCATGATGGCTCACGCCTGTAATCCCAGCACTCTGGGAGGCCAAGATGGGTGGATTGCCTGAGCTTAGGAGTTTGAGACCAGCCTGTGCAAGAGTGAAACCCATCTCTACTAAAAACAGAAAAACTAGCTGGGCCTGGTGATGGGCACCTGTTGTCTTAGCTACTTAGGAGGCTGAGGCAGGAGGACTGCTTGAAGTAAAGAGTTTGAGGTTGCTGTGGAGCTGTAGTGACACCAGGGCACTCTACTGAGGGTGACTGAGTGAAGCTATCTCAAAAATAAATACATACATAAATAAATAAATAGGTTCTACTTTCATGAATAAAAGAACAAGCAGGCGAGTCCCCACTGTTAACCAATATTTGGGTAAATAAACACTAGTTTATGAAATCTGTCAGGCAGACCCACTGGCCTGGTCTAACTTCCCTAGTTCTCACTTTATAGGCTTTGTCACTACGGCTCCCTAAGAAGAGATGCTCCCTCTCCCTCCTGTCAAATAAAGTCCAAGTGCAGCCAGCAGGGGGAGCACCTGCTTCCGGAACCCCATTCTCCTCTCAGTGACAAGAGCTGCTGGGACAGACTTTCTTCAGGAGGATATAAGGGAGTCTGGGTGTGTCCCCAGTCCTCCCCCCCAGGGAGCCTTAGTTCCGCTCCCATCTCACAGAGTAACTTGGGGCTCTGCAGCAGGTGTGCAGGGTCATCTGTCAGCTGTGCCAAGGAGTCCCATGCCTGTGACATGCTGAAGGCAAAAGGCTATGTGACTGGAAGTTTTGCAATTCAGCCTTTCTACCTGGTGTTCTTCTTATAAGAAGTCTTATAAGAAGCTAAAGCACTGATTCCTGGGATAACACATCTGGGCCTGGCAGGGCTGCAGAGGGCACATTTTTCTAATTTCTATGGAAAATCCCTGAAGGTTGGCAGTAACCCTGAGTCTGCAGAAGATGGAAAGAAAAAAAAGAGTGGAAAAGACTAATCCTTAATAAGGTTGTAGGATTCTTTAATTTCTTAGGCATTCTCTTCAGTGTCTGCCCAGAAATCCGGGGGAGCTGGGTCCTTATGGTTCCCTAGCTCTAATCCCTGCCCTAGTGACTCAGGGAGCTGAGGAAGGTATGGCTCATCTGACCAATGCAGACCTGGTCTGTGGGCTACGGGAAGGTACTGGAGGGCAGGAGCCAGGCTGCTGGACCAGAAGAGAGGAGAAGAAGCTAATTTACCTCATCTCCCCAGATATTCTTGGCTTAAAGAGCAGCTTCACACATCATGGACTCTGCTCCATTTTGGAGCTGGCAGCCCAGCCCTGAAGAGCCCAACACCAAGTGCCCGTCCTCTGAGGGGTCTTGTCAGTGTGGGCAGATGGCAGTGGGGCCCTGCCTAAGATAGTTGTATAGGTAGCAGATGAAGGACCCACAGCAACAATGGCCACTAGCCCAGATCCTGCACTCCACAGGGGCCAGTCTGCGCCAGTAGCTGGTGTCTATAGCACTACAACCCATGGGACATGAGGTTACATCCTGAGAGCCCTCCCTGGGCTATGGAGGTCACAGCAGCAGACTGCAATGCCAGTGAAGTTCTAATAGCTGTCTTACAAATTAATGCCTCCAAAATCCCAACATTTCACATTTCAAAATCCCCTGGACTCAGTACTATTAGGAATAAAGTTTTTAAAAGCCCATCTTTAATTCAGGCATTATTACTTACTTCGTTCACTCAACTGCCCCTTGGATCTTTCTTGTAAGTAATAATGGCAGTGAGATTGGAAAATATTGAGTTTTCTTATTTCCTTGAACTTTTGCAGGAAGCTCTGCTCCTCCTTTTGGGTATGTGCAGCAAGCACTTCCTTGGTGAGGCCAAGCTTCTTAAAGGGCTCCTTCTCCTGGTTGAGGCCACAAGGCAGGGAAGGGCCCACCAGGCAGTCCAGGGACTCAGGACCGCTCACAGAATCTTCCACCATCTCTGTAATATAAGACAACAAGTCTCTGAGCTGCATGCCCTTTGTTTTAAAATTATTATTCCTTGGCTTGGCGCCTGTAGCTCAAGCGGCTAGGGAACCAGCCACGTACACCAGAGCTGGCAAGTTCAAATCTAACCCCAGCCTGCCAAACAACAATGACAACTACAACCAAAAAGTAGCTGGGTGTTGTGGTGGGTTCCTATAGTCCCAGCTACTTGGGCAGCTAAGGCAAGAGAATCACTTAAGCCCAAGAGTTGGAGATTATTGTGAACTGTGATGCCACAGCACTCTACCCAGGGTGACAGCTTGAGACTCTGTCTCAAAAAAAAAAAAAATTATTATTCCCTTTTTTGAAAATGGGTCTTGTTACTCTGTCCAGGTCTGTTGTCTAGGCTGGAAAGCAATGGCACCATCCAGCTCACTGCAGCCTCAAACTCCTGGGGTCAAGTGATCCTCCCACCCTCTGCCTCCCAAGTAGCTGGGACTACAGGTACCCACTACTTATGAACAAGACAAATCATTCACATGTTAAATCACTTAAGGATGCTCAGGCCTAAGGATGAAATTCACAGTGTCTCTGTTTAGCTTTCTGAGAAAGTTCACAGTAAAAGGTAAAAACAGCGGATGAAAGGCCTGACTGCAGGCTGGCTGAGAGCCCTGCAGCTGAGCAGGCTGCAGGGCAGGGAACCGGCTGTTCTCAGCTCTTAGAACACAGCAAAGTCCACGTTTGTTTGTCCCTCTGGGCTCAGGACCATGCACAGTGGCAGTGGACATCCTGTGGGCCTGTGGAGGCAGACAGGACAGGGGCCAAGTGGGGCCGACTGACCATCTTGTAAGGCAGGATTTGGGGCCTACATGCACTTTTTTCTTCATCATCTCCCTAAAATGAAATGAATTTAGGATTCATTTTGATCACACAATTCTTAAAAACAAGAAAACTCAGCCATTAAGCTGCAAGACTTGTTCTAGGTTCTGTATGTAAACAGAGAGTGATAATGATCCCACCTTTTCCCAGGGCACTGCGACTGGGCAGAGGAGAGGCCCCAGCCTCACCAGGGAAACGGGCGGTCGGGCAGCGCTCTGAGTTCTCTCAGCGCCCACCCAGGGAGCTCAGCCACACCCACCCTGGGGGCTCAGCACCACCCTCAGCCTTCCACATCGATGCCAGAGCAGCTGGCTGCCACCAGGTGGCGCCATAACACTGCAGGACTGCCCCGGGCCACCTCTGCGCTTCAGGCAACTGGGATTTTTTGGAACCCGCTCACTGGGCGAGGGCAGGATTCCTCTGCACTTAGATAACTTAAAGACAAATTTAAGATGGCAGCCAAATGTCTCCTTTCTATTTTTGAAATCAAATTCCCTCTGATGGAAGGGCCCACAGTCATACCTAACTCCGGCTGGGGTTTTTTGTCCCCCACGTGGACGATGGTGCTGCTGTAGCTGCACTGGCTGGTGAGGGACACCACGCTCTCAGCCTTGCCGGGCAGAGCCAGCGAGGTGAGGTGAGTTCTGACCTCCGTGTGGCCGTTTGCTTTGGAGGGCAATACTGCCTCTTCATAAGACAAGACAGAAACACACACAAAAGCACAGTTAAAACGAACGTTCAGGTAAGGAAGGCCACCCGTGCGACAGCGTTCCCATCCCCCAGTGACTGCAACCTGTCCCTTCCAGGCTGCTCACACCCATCCCATAAGTGCTCAGGTTGGGCATGATTTGTCCTTAGTGTTTGAATCAAAGGAGAAAAGCACAGAAGAGGAAATTCCAAGTGGGAATAGTTACACACTGACACTCCGAGGCCTGAGGGGTGGGGCCTCTGTCAGAGCCCTGAAGGAGCCAACAGTGACCCAGGCAGTGTCAGCCAGCCGTCTGCTCTCCTTCCTTGGGGGCTGGGGCAGGGACTGTCAGAGCACAGCATGGCTATTCCATCTACTGTGCTCCTTTCAACAATGGGATACTCTTATTTCTGGTGCCAGGAAGGACCTCTTGCAGCACATATAATCTCTAAGCAGCCTCAGGCTAATGGGGTATTTCCATTCACACACCAGGGCTCCTCCTAGATATGGGGCAAAGGAAGCCCTAGAATAGTAACTCGGGACAGCCCCACTGGGCTCCTGTCCTCACAGCCCAGAATCCAAGTTGAATGGTTATCACCTGTGGCTCGTAAGGAGGTTGTTGGCTTTGGACATAAACAGCCTACACCCTCATACTAGATCTACAGAAGCCACTCAGAATTGACATGGGAGGGAAGAAAGGGCCTTCCAGGGCTGGAAATGGCATCTGATTCCACTGTGGAGGGTTTCAGTTATCATACATTGAATAGCTCAGGAAAGAACAGATACCTCCAGTGGGCATGGGGCTGATTATGGCCTTCCGCTTGTCGCTGGACCTCAGTGTGGGGATGTTGGCTGGGAACTCGCACTTCCGCTTCAGAGTGGCGGCCTCGCTGCAGCTCTCCAAGTACCTGGGTGAAGGGCGTGAGCTGTGCCATCTCACAACACAAGAGGCAGTGGGTGCATGAGACAGGGGTGTCACAACCGCTGGGGTACCTGATGACGCTGTCCAAGCAGCTGATCTGCTGGTAGGAGCAGGTGGGCTGGGTCCTGCAGGCCAGGTCCTCTGGCATGCTGGTCTTGGAGAAGCTGGCTCCTGAGCTGTCCTTCTCTGCAGCAGGTATAGCTTTCATCTGAGCTGAGGGACTACTTGGCACTTCTAAAAAAAACCCAAATAGTTCTTTCACTTAATACTTCCCCCCGAAGATGACACATTCTGTAAAGCACTTTAATTCTACCTAAAGGTAAGGCTGGGGACTAATATGCTTCACAGACACAGGAACTCAGTGACAGCCTGGTACCTGGCAGCCGGCTGGCATGAGTGCCATGGTGCCATCTGTGGAGGGACATCGTAGGGAGCTCTGACCTAGGTCTGGGCCTGGGCCTGCTTCTCACTGGGGTCAAGGCTGTCCCCAGGGTCAGGCACTCAGCAGTGGCAGAGGCTGGTTCTTGCATGGATGCCAAGCCTGAGGGGCCAGTGAGACCCTGAGTGCTTTATGTTCCTCCTGGGCAGAGCCAGTGTCTCCAGCAAGGTGATTGTACTGTGATAAGGATTTGACTCTCAGGGGCCCTCGAGTGTGCAGCCATGTCCAGCTCATTAGTGTGTCCTAACACCCAGCACAAAGTCCAGCACACACATAAGGCAGGCCAGAGTATGCGCTGGGCCTCCCTGGTCCTCACGGGACGCTTCCCGTAGAAGACAAGGTGGAGCAAGAGCCCCCCCAAAGGACTGGGGTGCACACATGTGTGTGCCCATGTAAGGAATGCATGCAGGGCAGAGAACAACCTGCCTGGACGGGCCTTCGGGGTACTATGGACAGCAGCATTTGCTGAGTGAGGCCCATGCTGCCCTGGCCTCATCATGGGGGTCTGAATAGGGAGAACTATGCCGAAGCCGGAGGGATGGGACCACACCGAGGGTGCGTTCCCTGACACCAGAGTAGCACTAATCCAGCCCCTCTGCTCACACAGCCATACTACACTCTATTAAGGAAATGAGTATATACGTGTGTGTGTGTGTGTGTGTGTGTGTGTGTGTGTATTTAACATTTTACCTGAACTGGACTTTTTCTTTTGTTCTCCAGGTTCAGGAGAATGATGACTTTTCGTTTTGGTCCTGTTACCACTTTTACAAGTTTCCTTGAAGAAAAACGAAATGAACACGTTACTCTGAGAGGCGCCAAGTCTGTCCCCACAGTGAGAGCAGAGGGCAGTGGGGACAGTCCAGCCTCCCAGTCTGAGAGATGCCCAGATCTGTAAAACTGACCTGACCACTCCCAAGAGTGATAAAGGCGGCAAGGTAAAACGTCAGGCCACATTTCTTCCCTCTAGCCACTGTTAATCTCACTTTTGCTTGGTTTGCCTGCTATAAGGAAGTTTCATGCAAATCTTTACCTAGTTTCTAGCTGCTTTGACTCTTAAAGAGATTTTAAAATGAGGCCCAAGTGAACAAAGTTTATAGAGTAGACAGAAATAGCGGAGGCTATAACAGCTTCAGTATCTGCCAAGGTCTCTGTTAACTTGCATTAGCAGACTCATCTCCTCAGGAAAGAGAACGAGGGGACGTACGGCTCGTCTCTGGTGAGAGTCCTCGTGGCCGTTGCTGTCGCTGGAGGACGTCTGGCTCATGAGGTGCTCGTGGGACCCGTTGCTGCCCAGACTCCCGTAGCCACTGGAACCGCTGTGGGGGACAGGCTGGGGAGACAGCAGACAGTGCTGTGGACTTGACCAGGGCCACCAAGCTCGCCATAGAGCCTCAACTTGTGGTAATCCTCCTAATCTCTGCCCCACAGAGGCCGCTGACCTGTCCAAGGTCACATGGCACAAACAAAGGGGGCTTAGGTTTGAGCCCTGAGGTCAAAGTCTCCAGAGGTGGACTTCTGGCCTCCACCGCAGTGCCCTGTCCCCAGATGTGCACTCACTGAGGAGACTCTAGTACAGAGGAATTGGTTCAACCCTCTCATCAAGGCACAGCTGCTAACACTCACCAGTCCATTGAGGGGTTTTAAAAACAAAGACTGATGCAAACACAGTTTCACACCATGTCCTGTGGCAACTCCTACTCACTGGAGCTGACTACGGTCACACTGGATTGGAGGGAGCCTAGGAGGTCACTTAGGGGTGACAGGAAGAGCCCCTGTCAGAGCATGGGGCATGGGTGTGGGCCTGGGCGCATCCCTCGTAGCTGTGGTTCAGATACAATGTCTACATATGAGGCTGGAAAAAGCTGAGGGTATATCGGACAGTCTTGGGTTGCACAGACCGTGCCCACACTGGCCCTTGGATGTTCAGAGAAGGACAGATGGAGCTGAGCGGATGTGCCGGGGGCGAGGGGGGGTCGCAAGCAGGGTGTTCAGGCCCCACACCCACCTGCAGCAGCAGCCGGTGGATCTGCTCCGTGAGCTCCTGAATGCTGGGGCTTGGGGCCTTTTCCTCTGTGCATGGGTGTGCTGCGAACACGTCCTCATTCAAAGGGCCCCTGTGAGGTTCCAACTCATCTTATTAAGACTGCTGCTGTCAGGCCCCCTGCGTCCCACCTGCAGCTCCCAGGCTGTCACCTGCCCACTCTGCCTGAATGAGGTCCCTCCCACCGGGCCAGAGGGCAGGTCACCCTTGCCTGCCTGCCCAGGGCTCCCCAGTGGGAGGTGGCAGGAGGTGACTCTGGTCCTGGTCTCTCAGCCCCTCCCTACACCACCTGTGGGTGAAGTGAGGATGGCCCAGGACCCCACGGGAGAGCCGGAGTACTCACACCCTGACTTTGTGTCTCCCGATGATGAAGGAGATTTTCCTGCTCCAGGGGTTGATGAAGCTGGACCAGCTGGTGTCCAGTGTGATGTACTCCCCATTCTGAGCCCGGAAGCGGATGGGGGAATAATCAAAGGGCTGCCCACCGGACTGCAGGACTAGGAGGGGGACAATAGTGTTCAGAGCATGGACAGGAGCAAATGGGGTTCACGAGAGAGAAAAGACAAGTCAGGACACTCAGGTCTGGGACCACTTGCAAATACCTCTTCAGAGCCACTGCTTTCAAACCCCCATTTTTGCTTTAAATTAAAACAAAGAGGTTATTTCCTGTCTGCTAGAGTGATGGCCAGGCCTGCTGGGGACGTATGGAGTCCCTCCCTTGGCCTGTTTAGCACCTTCTGAGACACGAGTGAAAAGGTCTCCCCCCTCCCATCTGTCATCAAAACCAACAATAAAAATGAGACACCAAGGACTCAGGCCACAAAGGAGCTCCCAGGAGTTTACTCCCCCGGCGCTGATGATGAGGGCTCAGATGGGAAGGGGGCATCCCCTACAGGCTTATCCTTAGCTGATCTGACCTGCAGGGCTTGGGCTGGTCTCAGGAAGCGGCCCTAACTGCACACAAGCCCCTTCAAATGCTGGAGGGTTTCCCTGAGCAGGGGACCTACTCTTTTTGTGGACAGCCAGCATCAAGGGCCTGTCGCTGGGGTGAAGCTGCAGGAGCACAGGGGTCTCAATCAGGTCCTGAGGTAGGTAGCCCAGCAGCGGGACTGCCCTGCAAGGCAAGCAGACACATGCTGGACACAGCTTCCAAACACCAAGCAAGTTACCT
>CAUYQV010176273.1:0-35994 GCA_963574575.1 Galagoides demidoff
TTTTAAAACAATAACTGAGAAAATGACATGAAGGCTGTGTTGATCAGTTTGATGGAAGTATTTCGGATTGCATGTGAAAACCCCACACTGCACCCCAGAAGTGCATTAATGTACATAGTTACCATTCAATAAAAAAAAAAAGAAAAGAAAAAGAAAACCAGCATGGTACTGACACAAAAACAGAGAGGTAGATGTATGGACAGAATAGAAAGCCAACAGATGAATTCAGCTAGCTACCGTTACCTGATCTTTGACAAGCCAATTAAAAACATTGAATGGGGAAAAGATTCTCTATTTAACAAATGGTGCTGGGCGAAATGGCTGGCAACCTGTAGAAGACTGAAACTGGACCCACACCTAAGATAGACTGTCACTGGATTAAAGATTTAAACTTAAGACATGAAACCATAAAAATACTAGAAGAAAGTGCAGAGAAAACAGTTAAAGAAATCTGCCTGGGAGAATATTTTATGAGGAGGACTCTCCAGGCAAGTGAAGCAACATCAAAAATACACTATTGGGACCTGATCAAACTAAAGAGCTTTGCACAGCCAAGAACACAGTAAGTAAATCAAGCAGACAGCCCTCAGAATAGGAGAAGATATTTGCAGGATATGTCTCTGACAAAGGTTTAATAACCAGAATCCATAGAGAACTCAAATGTATTAGCAAGAAAAAAACAAGTGATCCCATCTCAGGGTGGACAAGGACTTAAAGAAGAATTTCTCTAAAAAAGATAGGCGTATGGCCTAAAAATATATGAAAAAATGCTCTCCATCCTTAATTATCAGAGAAATGCAAATCAAAACTACTTTGAGATATCACCTAACTCCAATAAGATTAGCCCATATCACTAAATTCCAAAACCAGGGATGCTGGCATGGATGTGGAGAAAAGGGAATACTTCTATGCTGCTGGTGGGAATGAAAACTAATATGTTCCTTTTGGAAAGACATATGGAGAACACTTAGAGAACTAGAAATTGACCTGCCATTTGATCCTGCAATTCCTTTAACAGCTATATATCCAGAGGACCAAAAATCACATTACCACAAAGATATTTGTATCAGAATGTTTATTGCAGCCCAATTCATAATAGACAGGTCATGGAAGAAGCCCAAGTGCCCATCGATCCACGAATGGATCAACAAACTGTGGTATATGTACACCATAGAATACTATGCAGCCCTAAAGAAGGATGGAGACTTTACCTCCTTCATGTTTACATGGAACTGGAAAATGTTCTTCTTAGCAAAGTATCAGAAGAATGGAAGAAAAAGTATCCAATGTACACAGCCCTATTATAAAACTAATTTATAGCTTTCATATGAAGGCTATACCCTAATTATAGCCTAAGAATATGGGGAGGGAGGAGGGGGAGAAGAAGGGAGGAGGCGAAGAGGTGGAGAGAGGGCAATTGTAGGGATCACCTCTATGGTTTATCTTACAATGGTACAAGTGAATCTTTCTAAAAGTTGAATATAAATGTCTTAACACATTAACTAAGAAAATGACATAAAGGCTATGTTAACCAGTTTGATGAAAGTATTTCAAATTGTATATGAAAACACCACACTGTACCCCATGATTGCATTAATGTACACAGCTATCATTTAATTAAAAAAGATAAAAGATTATTTGTCTTGGTGAGTTTGGGCATTTTTGTTTTTCAAAGATTTGGCTTACTTGTCTCAAACTGTCATTTATGTGTGTAAAGTTATTTATTGTATTTTCTTATTCTCATTTAATGTTTGTGAGGTCTATAGTGATCTCTTTAGTCTTGCATATTGATGTTATTTTTCTCTCATTATGTCAATCTTGCTATATGTTTATCAATTTTCTTTATCTTTTTAAAAGCAAACTTTGATTTGATTATTTTCCCTACTGTTTTTCTGTTTTTAATTTAATTTCTGCTTTTGGTTTGTCCTTCATTTGGCTTGTTTTGGGTGCATTTTATTCTTTTCTTAGTATCTTGAGGGAGAGTAGGTGCTGGAATTATTGATTTGAAACCTTGCTTTTTTCCTTATTATTAGGACTTATGTTATAAATTTCTCACAGATTTTGATATATTATCCTTTACATTAATTTTAATATATTTTTATTTCTCTTTAAACTTCCTATCTGACTCATGGATCATTTAATAGTATGTTGTTTAATTCCTAAATATTTTGAGGATTTCCTGTTATCTTTTTGTTATTGATTTCTAGATTGTTTTCATTATAGTTACAATGTCCTTTGCATGACTTAAATTACTATAAATTTGTTAAAAAGTGTTCTCTGACCCAAGATATTGTCTATCTTGGTGAATATACCATGTTTCCTGCAAAAAAAGAAATCTATAATCTAATTTTATTGAATGATATGTTCTATAAAAATTTCAATTACATCCCATGGTTGATGGCACTATTCAGTTCTTCCCTATTACTGATGACTTTTGCCTAGTACTTATATTAATTACCAAAAGAAAGGATTATTAATCCCCAAATAGTGGATATCTCTCTTTTCTCCATTAAATTCCTTTAGAATTTGCTTAATTTATGTTGCAGCTCTGTTGTTTAATGAATATATAATCAAGGTTGCTATGTCTTTTTAATGAATTGATCCTTTTGTTATTTTATCATGGCCCTTGATCACTGGTAGTTTTCGTTTTTCTGATGTCAAATTTTTCGAATATTAGTATAAAATAATTAAGATTTGTTTTTGTTTTAAAACAAAACAAGGTATAATAAATTTTATGTACCAGTAACAAACTTATAAAATGTATACATCATAGAAGGCCAGGAGCTCTTCCTCACTTTCAATATCAGAAGTATTATCTTCTTGGATTTCTACATTACCAGTGTCTTCTGAAGAGTCATTTTTCTCAACCTCGTAAATTTCACCTTCATCAGTCCCATCATAGCATTGCTGATGCTGCATTTTTTAAATGATTTCACAAACACTTCCTTCTTGATACTGTGACACCATTCCACACTCTCAGGATCCAACCACAAACCTTGGCAATGGATACATTCTTGATTCTGCAAGTGTTAAATCATCAACAGCTGACTGCATCCACAATATCCACTATGTCCTTATTAGGGCCTTACAGGGATTGTGCACTGACACATCAGGAGGCTGCAGCTGGCTGGTTAGCTCACCAGGTATCACAGCAAATTAGGCTTTCAAGTCCTCTGCAAAATGCTTTTGCATTTTGTATAACATGGGCTTTGAAGTGATCAAAAATAAGCAAAGCTGGTTTTTAAAGTAATCCTCCAGGCCTTCATGACCACACTTTGCTAAACCAGATTTTCATGCCTTCTTCATTCATCCATCCTTCTTCATGCATGTGGATAATTTAACTTCACCTGGGATTTTTTCTTTCTGAACCATTTTTCTTTTAAAGATGATCATAGGTGGTATTTTCTTTGTCCCATCTGAACTACAGAGTATAGCAACAGTGAAATGTGTTTTCTTGTGTCCCTAGTTTTAACTGCCATGGTGTTTGCTCCTTTGACATTCACAGTTCTGTTGGAAGGCACATCAAATGTGAGTGGGGCCTCATCTGTATCAGCAATTTGATACAGCTCAAAGTTGTAAGTCTTTTTTTTTGAGACAGATTCTCACTATGTCGCCCTTGATAGAGTGCTGTGGCATTACAGCTCACAGCAACCTCAAACTTCTGGGCTTAACTGATTGTCTTGCCTCAGCCTCCCAAGTAGCTGGGACTACAGGTGCCCACCACAACACCTGGCTATTTTTTGTTGAAGTTGCCATTGTTCTTTAGCAGGCCCAGGCCAGTTTTGAACCTGCCACCCTCGGTGTATGTGGCTGGCACCATAACCACTGTGCTACAGGTGTTGAGCCTAAAGTTGTAAGTCTTTTGAAAAGCTGTTAAGTCTTTCAACGACTGATAATGTAAGAATAAAATTCCAGACCAGGTATGGTCACTAATGCCTATAATCCTAGCACTCTGGGAGGCCAAGATGGGTGAATTTCTTGAGTTTAGGAGTTCTGCCTGAGCAAGAGCAAGACCCCATCTCTAAAAAATAGCCAACCATTGTGGCGGGTGCCTATAGTCCCATCTGCTCGAGAGGTTGACGTAATAGGATCCCTTAATCCCAGGATTTTGAGGTTACTGTGAGCTATGACACTATGGCATTCTACCCAGGGTACACAGTGTCTCAAAACAAGAAGAAAAAAAAAAAGGAATAAAATTCCAAACTTAGGCCAGGAGAGGTGACTCACGCCTATAATCCTAGCACTCTGGGAGGCCAACAGGTGGATTGCTTGAGCTCATGAGTAGATTTTTGATATTAGCCCTTTATCAGATGTATAGTTTGTGAATATTTTCTCCCATTCTGAAGGTTGTCCATTTTCCCTGTTGATTATTTCCTTTGATGTGCAGGAGCTTTCTAATTTAATCAAGTGCAATTTATTTATTTTTCATGCTACTATAATTGTCTGGGATCTTAGACAAAAATTCATTGCCTAGGCATAACTAAATGGGATATACACACATAATGGAGTACTACTCAGCCAGAAAAGTCAATGAATGTCTTCTGTAGCAACTTAGATGAAACTAGAGACTATTATCCTAAGTATCTCAATAATGGGGGGGGGGGGGGTGGAAACACCACATGTAATCCCTAGTAAGTTGGAACTAATATATGGCCACATATGGACATAGAAAAAAGTAAAAATTGTTGGAAACCAAAACAGGATTAGGGGAAGAAGGGGAGGGTTTAAAACCTACCAAACAAGTGCAATGAATAATATTCAGGTGATAGGCACACTTATAGCCCTGACTAAAACATTATAAAACTATCCATGTAACAAAACATAGGTGTCCCCTTAATATTTTGAATTTTTTTAAAAAGAGTATCTGTTATTGCTTGTTAAAATCCTGTTGATCAGGCTCTGCGCCTGTGGCTCAGTCGGCTAAGGCGCCAGCCATGTACACCTAAGGTGGCGGGTTTGAATCCCCAGCCCGGGCCCACCAAACAACAATGATGGCTGCAACCAAAAAATGGCCGGGCGTTGTGGCGGGCACCTGTGGCCCCAGCTACTTGGGAGGTGGAGGCAGGAGACTCGCTTGAGCCCAGGACTTGGAGGTTGCTATGAGCTGTGATGCCATGGCACTCTACCCAGGGGAATAGCTTGAGGCTCCGTCTCAAAAAAAAAAAAAAAAAAATCCTGTTGATCATTCCATTTCTGTATTATCTGAACACTGGTATCTGTTAATGTCTTTTTTATTATAGTCGAAATTTTCCAGTTCTTCTGTAACAATTAATTTGGGGCTATCTACTGAACATTTTAACTATTTTACAGTAGCAACGCTCTGATTTCTATTTATATCAACAATTATAGCCATGGTCAACCTGTTTAGATTAAAAATGTAAATCCCAAGGTTACATTTCTGTGCTGTGGTTCAAATGTCAATTTAGTTTGCAAATCCCCACAGTGCTTTTTTGGTTTCTCCCTGGTCTGTTACCTAGATAACAAATTCACTCTCCTCCTTTCTCAGCATGGGTTTGGATGGGGAGGAACACTACCTCATTTCAACAAGGCAAGAATAAAAGGGCAGTGTTCGACAGAGTCTATTAGAGAGAAGTTCTGGCACATCAATGTGGGTGTGAGGGATGGAAGTCAAAGCTCTGCCCATAAGCTCCACTGAAAAGAGCAATACAAGGAGAGTGGAAATCAAGATTTCAAACCACAGGCTCCTCCATGGAGGGTTGCCTCTTCCTTACTACAGAGCAAGGGTGAAAGAGAAAGCCAGAGTTCCATTTATAGACTCTGCTGAGAAGAGGCACCTCCTTATAACTGCTAGTGGGTGAAAGAGTTCTGCCTCAGGCTCCACTGGAGAGGGATATCTCCTCATTTATGCATGTAAGGAAGGAATATATGGATAAAACAGAGATTTGGTTATGGATTTCACTGCTGAAATGCCTGTTAGGGTAAGAGAAGGGTAGTTTTTATTGTGATATTCTCTTAAAGAATAGGAAAGTATAGTTAAAAGGTTTCTGTCTTATTGATACATCTTTTGGCTAGGGAGAATAAGGTCTTCCTTAGCACTACTTTTTCCCAGCCCCTGGTTATTTCAAAGTTGAGGGCTCCTCTATAGACCAGGTCGAGACACATGGGTCACTACAAACACTTTAAGACAGACTATTATCGTTCATTATTTCACTTCTACGAAACTGTCAACAGCATCCTTTCTGATTCACCCATGCAAATTTAAACTTGTTTGGCTTACTGGTATTGCTGAGAGGGCTTCATTTGTTTCTGTTCACACAGATTTACATTTTTTGATTTTTGACTATCTCAAAACTTGTAATGACCCACGTATATGGAAGACAAGGAAATAAAAGCCACCAGGGAACCCCTTCACTTCCTGAGTCCCCAAATCCCTGGCCAGTACACTCTCTTTTCCCTAACTTTCAGAGTTTTCCAGTAGGAAAATTATGTGTTTTGTCCAGGGCTTTTGTATTTATTCCATCTTGTCCAGAACCCAAAATGTGTTACTTAATTTTGTGTTTAGATATTATGATTATTTATAAATGCTATCATCTTCTACTCTTTTAGGTTTCTAAACTGGGTTTTCATTACATTCTCTATTAATTGTTGGCCCAGTGAAGTGTCACATATGACAATATCCTTTAAGTTTAGTAGTTGTAAGAAACTGTTAATACAATTTCTTGGCCTTTATTCACTATGGTGTTCACAAAAGATAAAAGCTAAGTAACTCTAGGGGCAGTGCCTGTGGCTCAAAGGAGTAGGGCACCGAATCCATATGCTAGAGGTGGTGGATTCAAACCCAGCCCCAGGCAAAAAAAAAAAAAGCTAAGTAACTCTCATGGTCAGTCAGTAGACAACTTTTTTGTGAAAGAATCTGGGGACAAAACAGTAAGTGAAATAGTTGGGATCCCTGGTGTTATTGAATTTACATTCTAGTGACAGGAGCATGGTAGAGGAACTATAGGCATATGAATAATGTGTTCTCTTTAGGTTGGAAAAACTCAAATCCACTATGCTTCATTAGTGTTAAGAATAAACATCTGAAAAACTGTAGAATTAACATAGGTTAATTTTTTTCACTTGGTATTATGAAATTTTAATGATGTAGTAAATAATATTCAACTACTTACCACATACAGTTGCTTCCACAGACTGGCCCATTCTTGTAGAGTTGCTGTAACCTCAGTCACAATAGAATCTTCAAGTGGAACAACAGTTTCATACTGCCTAGAACCAAAGCCACAAAAGACAGCCACATTACCTTCTGCAATGTGTTCAACTCAATTTTAAATTCCTGCCAAATAAAAGAAAGTACATCAAAATGGTCAAAGTTTCTTTTGCAGTGATGTACTGCAGTGCTGTAACTGAATGGAATTAAGGTAAAAACATTTTAGTTTTACTATCTGAGCCCTCAATTTTATATATATAAATCTTATAAAGGATTTTAAAATGTGTCTTTAAGACACACTTTTTTTTTTAGGAGTCTAGATTTTTCTTCCACACAAAGGAAAAACCATGATATTGCTAAAGTCTTACTTAGATTAATTTTGAAAATATTTATATCCTTTACTATTTTCTGTAATGCAAATTAACTAATGCCCTTGACAAAAAAGGTCTAGAAAAGCAGAGGGAGAAACAGACAATGGATTTTGAAAAGTTTTACAAATCTTGTGTGGGGGAAACCACACAATGGATTCTGAAAAGTTTTACAAGTACTCGCTTATGTTGGTATTACATTTTCTTAGAAACTACTGTCAATATAGGAATTCTAGGTCTGCTAGAGGAATTCTGATCCTAGTAATAGAAAGGTGCTTGCATTCTCTCAGCCTATCTCATAAGCAGCATACATGATGACACCAGTCCCTATGCTAATTACCAAAATATTACCAGTAAACAAAAATGGATATGATTCCTATCTTCAGAAAGTTCTTGGTCCAAAAGGGGAATCAGACAGACAAATAATCACTACAAACGGATATGGACAGTGATAAATATTAAGGGAATGAAAAGATACAATTAGAGATTTTAATGGGGATAACCAGTTTAAGATGAGAAGATCAGTCAACTCTTCTCTAAAGAAGTGGCAAGGCCCAACACTTGCCAATAAAGGTCATGACATGAAAAACTGTGTGGGGAGAGAGAGGACCAAGTATGTTGTCACCTGCAAAGAAGAAAAGTATACAAGAAGTCACTGAGTTAGTAAATAATTTCACATATCAAAGATGAAAAAGAGCTGGTATTACTGGGACCAGGTTTCACAAAGCCTTTTCAAAGATAATGAAAATCCAGATCCTAACAAAAGAAAAAATAAGTGAATAAATATTTTTTTATTTTTATTTATTTTATTAAATCATAAACACATACATCATGTATACATTAATGCATTTATGGGGTACAATGTGCTGATTTCATATAGAATTAGGAATGCTTACATCACATTGGTTAATATATACCTTATCTTGTTTACTTAATTATTGTGTTAAGACATTTATACTCTATACTAATAAAACCAACATATACCCTTGCATTATGCACCATAGGTCTGATCCCAACATTCATCCTTCCTTGATGTGACCTCCCTCCTCCCCTACCAACTCCTTCTTCTTGGGTCACAGGTGTCATCTATTATTCATATGAAAGCATGAGTGATTGTAAATTAGTTTCATAATAGTACTGAGTACATTGGATATTTTTTCTTCCATTCCTGAGATACTTTACAAAGCAGGATATGCTCCAGCTCCATCCATGTAAACAAAAAAGAGGTAAAGTCTCCATCTTTCTTTAAGGCTGCATAATATTCCATGGTATACATATACCACAATTTATTAATCCATTCATGGGTCGATGGGCACTTAGGCTTCTTCCATGACTTGGCGATTATGAATTGATCTTCAATGAACAATCTGTTGCAAATATCTTTGTTATAAAGTGATTTTGGTCTTTTGGATATACACCTAGTAGAGGAAATACTAGGCACCATTTGATATGCCTGGATCAAATGGCAGTTCTACTTTTAAATCCCTGAGTAGTCTCCAAAAGGGATGTATTAGCTTGCACTTCTACCAGCAGTGCAGAAGTGTTCCCTTTTCTCCACATCCACACCAACATCTGTAGTTTTGGGATTTTGTTATGTGAGCCACTCTTATGGGAGTTAGATGATATCTCAAAGTCGTTTTGATTTGAATTCCTCTGATGATTAAAGATGATGAGCATATTTTCATATGTCTGTAGGCCATGCACCTATCTTCTTCAGAGAAGCTTCTGTTCAAGTCCCTTGTCCACAATGAAATGGGATTACTTATTTTTTTCTTATTAATAAGTTTAAGTTCTCTGTGGATTCTGGTTATGAAACCTTTCTCAGAAGGATAACCTGAAAATATCTTCTCCCATTCTGAGGGCTTTCTGCTTGATTAATTTATTGTGTTCTTGACAGTGCTTTTTAGTTTGATTAGATCCCAGTAGTGTATTTTTTGTGTTGCTTCAATTGCCAGGGGGATCCTCCTCATAAAGTATTCTTTTGGGCCAATTTCTTCTAGTGTTTCTCCTGCACTCTCTCCAAGAATCTGTATAGTTTTATGTCTTAAGTTTAAATCTTTCATCCAGTGAGAGTCAATTTTTGTTAATAGTGAAAGATGTGGGTTTAGTTTCAGTCTTGTACAAGTCGCCAGTCAATTCTCCCAACATCATTTTTTAAATAGGGAATCTTTCCCCAATTTTATATTTTTGATAGGCTTATCAAAGATCCAATGACGATAAGTGTCTGGGTTCATCTCTTGGTTCTCAGTTCTGTCTCATACATCTACCTCTCTCTTTTTGTGACAGTACCATGCTGTTTTGATCACTATACATTTATAGTATAGTTTAAAGTCTGGTAATGTTACTCCTCCTGATTTGTTTTTATTACTGAGTAAAGTTTTAGCTATCGAGGATTTTTCTGGTTCCATATAAAATGAAGTACTTTTTCCAGATCTTTAAAGTATGATGGTGGTGCTTTGATAGGGATTGCATTAAATTTGTAAATTGCTTTGGGTAATATGGACATTTTAACAATGTTGATTCTTCCCAGTCATGAGCATGGTATGTTTTTTCATTTCTTAACATCTATAACTAATTTCTTTTCTCAAGAGTTTCATAATTCTCTTTATAGAGATCTTTCACATCTTTTGTTAAGTAAATTCCCAAATATTTCATCTTCTTTGGCACAGCTGTAAAGGGAATAGAGTCCTTGATTGTTTTTCAGTTTGACTATTACTAGTATATATAAAAGCTACAGATTTGTGAGTATTGATTTTGTATCCTGAGACACCTGTATTCCTTGATCACTTCTAAGAGTTCTGTGGTTGAGTCCAGGGTTTTCTAGGTATAAAATCATATCGGCAAAGAGTGAAAGTCTGATCTCCTTTGACCCTATTTGTATGCTCTTGATCGCCTTCTCTTCCCTGATTGCAATGGCTAAGACTTCCATTATAATGTTAAAAAGCAGTGGAGACTTCTTGGGCAACCTTGCCTGGTTCCTGTTCTGAGTGGAAATGTTTTCAATTTTACTCTACTCAATATGATATTGGCTGTAGTTTTGCTGTAGATGGCCTTTATCAGTTTAAGAAAAGTCTCTTCTATATCTATTTTCTTAAGTGTTCTGATCATGAAATGATGCTAGATATTGTCAAAAGCTTTTTCTGCTATTAAGAGAATCATATGGTTTTTGTTTTTTAGTTGGTTTATGTGATATATTCGTAGATTTATGTATATTGAACCAACCTTGAGACCCTAGGATAAAACCCACTTGGTAAGGGTGTGTAATCCATTTGATATGTTGCTGGATTTTATTTGCTAGGATCTTATTGAATATTTTTGCATCCATGTTCATTAAAGATATTGGTGTATAGTTTTCTTCTCTTGTTGGGTCTTTTCCTGGTTTGGGGAATCAGGATGATATTTGCTTCATAGAATGTGTTGGGAAGTATTCCTTCTTTTTCAATGTTTTGGAAAAGGTTAAGTAATATAGGTACTAGTTCCTCTTTAAAGGTTTGGTAGAATTCTGATGTGAAGCCATCTTGTCCCAGACTCTTTTTTGGGGGTGGGGGGTGGTTTGTATAGTTGATTCTATTTCAGTACTTGATATAGGTCTGTTCAGCATTTCCAATTCTTTCTGATTAAGTCTAGGAAGTTGGCGTGCTTCCAAGTATTGGTCAATTTCTTTCAGATTTTCATATTTCTGAGAATAAAATTTTTGTAGTAGTAGTCATTAAGGATTTTTTTTTGAGATGTCTGAGATTTCTGAGATGTCTGTTGTTTCACTTTTGATATTTCTGATTGATGATACTATGGACTTTAATTTTGTATTTTTGGTTAGGTTGGCCAAAGGTTTATCAATTTTGTTGAATTTTTCAAAAAACCAACTTTTTGATTCATTGATCTTTTGAATAATCCTTTTGTTTTTGATTTAATTTAATTCTGCTCTAATTTTAGTTATTTCTATTCTTCTGCTGGGTTTGGGGTTGGAATGTTCTTCCTTTTCCAGTTGCTTAAGATGTCCCATTAAGTTATTGATTTCCTTTCCTTCCCTTCTCTTAAGGCTTGCAATGCTATAAATTTCCCTCCTAGGACTACCTTTGCAGTATCCCACAGGTTCTGATAATTGTGTCTTCATTATTGCTTTGTTCCAAAAATTTGGCCATTTCCTTCTTAATCTCATCTATTACCCAGCTATCATTCAGCATAAGATTGTTTAGTTTCCATGTCTTTGTATAAGTATGTAGATTCCTGTTATTGGTGAATTTAACTTTTATTGCATGATGATCCAAGAAAATACAAGGAATAATTTCTATACTTTTAAATTTGCTGAGGTTAGACTTGTGACCTAAGATGTGATCAAATTTGGAGGATGTTCCATAGGCTGATGAGAAGAATGTGTATTCAATTTTTTTGGGATAAAATGTTCTGTAGATATCTGTTAAATTAAATTATTGTATGGTGAAGTTTAAGTCCAAAATTTATTTGCTTAGTTTCTTCTTGGAGGATATATCCAACAACACTGCCAAAGGGGTGTTAAAATCTCCAACTATTATGGTGCTGGAAGATATTAAATTGTGCACATCTATTAGGGTCTCCCTTATAAACTGAGGAGCATTCTGGTTGGGTGCTTAAATGTTAATAAGTGACGTCTCATCATGTTGAGGGTTTCCCTTAACAAATTTAAGTGACCATCCTTGTCTTTCCTTACTTTTGTTGGTTTAAAGCCTAGTGTATTTTCAAATAAGATTGCCACCCCTGCTTTTTTCTGATTTCCATGCCTGAATTACAGCTGACCATCCCTTCACCCTGAGTCTATATTTATCCTTTAAGGTAAGATAAGATTCTTGTATGCTACAGATATCTGGCCTGAGTTTTTGTACCCAGTCTACCAACCTGTGCCTCTTAAGAGGACATTTTAAGCTGTTCACAATAATTGAGAGTATTGATAAGCCTGATAGTATTTTGAGTGTCAAGTTTTTCAAAAGTCCAGTGGACATTATGAATCTTTTCACGACTGTGAAAATTGGGTTTTGGTCAAGAATTTCAGAATCAGTTTACTTTGATGGCAGAGGATTTTACTTGTCATTATGGAAGATGGGTCTGAGGATATCCTGAAGACCTGGTTTGGTTATGGCAAATTTCTTCAACATGTGTATGTCATTAAAAGTATTTAACTTCTCCATAATAAATGAAGCTCAATTTAGCTGGATATAGGATCCTGGTCTGCAAGTTGTTTTGTTTTAGGAGATTAAAGGTCAGTGACCATCCTCTTCTGGCTTATAAAGTTTCAGCAAAGAGATGTGCAGTCATTCTAATATTCTTCCCATTGTAGGTTATGATTTTCTTACATCTGGCTGCTTACAGGATTTTCTCCTTTATATTAACTTTGGCGAAGTTAATTATTATGTATCTAAAAGATGATTTATTTGGGTGTCATGCTGGGGTTCTGAAACTGTCTGCTATCTGAATTTCAGTATCTCTTGCCATGCTTGTGAAGTTCTCCTCAATTATCTCTTGGAGTAGAGTATCTATGCCTTTAGGACTATCCTCTCCTCCTTCAGGGATTCCTATGAGGCAAATATTTGCTCTTTTGGAGTGGTCTCACAATTCTCTCAGGGAATAATCCATTTTTGCTCTCCACTTCTCTTCTTCTTTGAGCATTTGGGAACCTTCAAAAGCTTTGTCTTCAATGTCTGAGATCCTTTCTTCTGCCTGCTCCATTTTGTTACTGAGGGATTCTACTGTTATTTCTCAGATCTCTGAGGGCTGCAAGTTCTTGCCTCAATGTGTCAAAATCTTTGGTGATTTTTGTCTTTGAATTCACTGAATTTTTGAGACAACTTTTGAATTGCTCCTTGAATTTCTAATTCCATCTTTACATAAATAAATATTTAAAATTTTAGATCTTAACACAAGTAATGTTCATGAAAAGTTATTTAAAAGTTGTTATACGCAGAGATTTAACTTAATAACATTCCTATAATATCTACACACCAATTTAGAGGGGTAATATTTTCTGGGACTAAAAATGTCATACACTAGCATACCTGGAACCGAATTTATTAGCCCCAAAGAGAACATCATCTGCTTAAAAATAGCACAGGAAAATGTATTAGCAGTTAACATAATTTCCTTCCACAAGAAGATAGCTGACAAAGCATCACTGTGTTCAAACATGACTAAGTGCATTAACACTGAGAATCAATCAATACATACATCATTTGAAAATGTTTGATGCTTTTACTGTTTTATTTTTACTTACTCTAGCAGATATAAAAGAAAATCACCTTGTAATAATGCTACAGCATTATCTATGCTCGATAAAATAAAAGCTTTCATCTAAGGGCTTGTTAAGAGTAAAATGTGACAGATGTGATACCAGCAAGATGGCAGAATAGGTGCTTTCTGTTGTCTTCTTCCCTAAAAAGATCAATTTGACAACCATCCCTGGATGAGAGTAACTTTGTAGAAATCCAGAAGTCCAACAGAGAAGTTTCAGCAATCCACTGGAGCAAAAAAGCCAGAATAGGCATTGAAGAGGATAAGAAGAAAGCCTCACTTTACCTAATTCACCCATCCCCCAATACAGCACAGGTCAGTACCAAGAGAAACTTCCTCAGCCTATAACTTCTCACACAGTGGAAAGTGAAAGCACAGTGAGTGACCACCTGGATCTACCAGCCACCTGAGACACTGCCCAAGAGGCCCACTTTTCTCACCTCACTTCAAATATTGAGATGATATGCATGGCTGAATATCTGGAGCTGTTAGGAGTAGAAAATAAGTATAGTTTGGTTTACTTTAATTTTTTTAATTAAATAATATTCATCTTCTCAGATGAAAAAGAATAAATCAATGATAGAAGTATATGTCATGACTTACTATGCAAAACTGAACTGAAGGGTAAAACAGCCTTTATTTCTTCAAGCTACTGTATAATTGGTTATAAATCATAATTTCCAAAGTTATTTCAATATACATCTTTTTTATTTCTTATAACATAACTATGTACATTAATGCAATCATGGGGTACAGTGTGCTGTTTTCATATACATTTTAAAATACTCTCATCAAACTGGTTAACATAATCTTCATGTCATTCCCTTTGTCATTAAGTTAAGACATTCATACTCTGCTTTTAGAAAGATTCACTTGTACCCTTGTAAGATAAACCATATAGGTGACCCCACCAATAACCCTCCCTCCCCCATCCACTCCCTGCCTATATTCTAAGGCTATAATTAAGTTATGACATTCCTATAAAAGCTATGAATTTCAGGATCAAATAGCAGGTATATTTTTAGTTCTCTCAGTGTTCTCCAGATATCTTTCTAAAAGGAATGAATTAAATTGCATTCCCACCAGCAGTGTAGAAGTGTTCTGTTTTCTCCACATCCATGCCAACATCTCTGGTTTTGGGATTTCGTGATGTGGACTAATCTTACTGGGGTTAGGTGGTACCTCAAAGTAGTTTTGATTTGCATTTCTCTGATGATTAAGGATGGAGAGCATTTTTTCATATATCTGTAGACCATGCATCTATCTTCTTTAGAGAAATTTCTATTAAAGTCCCTTGCCCACCCTGAGATGAGATTGCTTGTTTTTTTCTTGCTAATACGTTTGAGTTCTCTGTGGATTCTGGTTATTAAACCTTTGTTGGAGACATAACCAGCAAATATCTTCTCCCATTCTGAGGGCTGTCTATCTACTGTATTTACTGTGTTCTTGGCTGTGCAGAAACTTTTTAGTTTGATCAGGTCCCAAAAGTTTCTTTTTGACATTGCTTCAATTGCCCGAGGGGTCCTCCTCATAAAATTTTCGCCCAAGCCAATTTCTTCAAATGTTTTCCCTACACTTTCTTCTAGTGTTTTCATAGTTTCATGTCTTAAGTTTAAATCTTTTATCCAATGAGAGTCTATCTTAGTTAACGGTGAAAAGGTGTGGGTCTAGTTTCAGTCTTCTACAGGACGCCATCCAGTTAGCCCAGCACCATTTGTGAAATAGGGAATCTTTTTCCCACTTAATATTTTTAATTGGCTTGTCAAGGATCAGATAATGGTAGGTGGCTGGATTCATCTCTTGGCTCTCTATTCTGTTCCATACATCTACCTCTCTGTTTTTGTGTCAGTACCATGCTGTTTTGATCACTATTGATTTATAGTATAGTCTGAGGTCTGGTAACGTAATTCCTCCTACTTTGTTTTTGTTCCTGAGTAATGTCTTTGCTATTTGAGGCATAAGATTTAGTGTTTCACAGCACAAGAGGACACTTATAGTTAACAGTAATTTATTGTATATTGTAAAACAAGTACAAGAGAAGATTTGGAATGTTCCTCAAAGAAATGATAAATATTTGAGTTAATGGATATCCCAATTATGCAGATTTACTCAGTACATATTGTATACTTGTATCAAAATATCACTTGTAGTCTATCTATTGCAACTATTATATATTCATAAAAAGTAAAGTATTGAATGGGAAAAAAAGAGATTCCTGCCTTTAGAAACTCTAGCTGCTACTAACTTATCTTCTTTGTAGTCTCTGCTCCTTTGGGTAATTGTTTTCTTTTTCTAAGTCTGAGGTAGATGTAGCTTAGGTCACCTACACCATGAGCACAGGGAAGCTTAGGAATTAAGCTTTCATTATTTTACAGTTATATAATGGAAAGGGGATATGAAGGTGATTATGATGCAGGACAACTAAGAAAAATCTCACAATTTTCAATAACATGTCCATTCTCTGCTGAGATTCCTTTTAGGAATAGGTTAGAGTTTTTCTATCTTTCTCCCATGTCTCTTAAGTAGTTTGGGTTTTTCATACTTTGGGTTTGTTTCCTACTTTGTTTACTGCCCTGCATTCTAGCATGATGTCTTCAAATGCTATTATGCAAGTAGGATTCTCTGAAATCCTGTGCATTATGCATCCTATTGAGATTTTTCTTCTGTTCATTAGTAATATTTCTGTGTGGCTTTATTGTAGTGAAATACATATGACATAAAATTCGCCACTTAACTCTTTAAGTGTACAACCCAGTGGCATTAAGTACATTCACAGTGTCGTGCAGCCATCATCACAATTCATCTTCAAAACTTTTTCAATATCCCAAACAGAAAATCTACATCTGTTAAACAGTAAGTCACCATTCTTCTACCCAGCCCCTGGGAGTCTGTATTCTACTTTCATTCCTATGAATTTTCCTATTCTGTGTACCTCATATAAATGGAACAATAAAACTTACTATTTTTTTTTTTTGGTCTGGCTTATTTCACTAGCATGATGTTTTCAGGATTTGTCCATGTTATAGACTGCATTACAATTTTGTTCCACTTCAATTGAGTTTATATTTGCCACATTTAATTGTTCCATTCATTTGTCAATGGACATTTAGATGATAATATTTTTCATTTGCAAGATTCCTGACTGTTTTGCATGTCAGTTCTTGTTTTATTTGTGCTTGTTTATGTTTTATACTCTTTCCTTTTTTAAGCAGAAGTTATTCCTTCATTTCTCTATGTATTCTGAGCATTTAAAAATATTTATCAGACTGTTCAATAAAATTAATTTTATTTGAAAAGGATTTACTGACATCATTTACTTGTGATGGTTTGACTTAAGAGTTTTAGTTTTCAACTTTTTGTTCTATGAAAGTAGTACACATTTAGGAGAAACCATACTTCAAGTATCCATGCAACTATTCTATTTTTCACTCTTAGTGCAGTAGTCAATAAATTACACATGATGCTCAACACTTTATAAAGATATTTATATAAACGGGCTTTGTGTTAGATCATTTTGCCAAACTCTAGGCTAATGTAAATGTTCTAAACACATTTATGGTAGGCTAGGTTAAACTTTTATGTCTGGTAGGTTAGGTGTATTAAATGCATTCTTGACTTGTAATATTTTCAACTTAGAATGAGTTTATCAGAACATAACCCAATCATAAATTGAAGAGTATCTATATTTGTATTACTTTTAAGCTTTTGAACTTTAGAGGCTTCGTGTGTGTTAGAATTTTGGTTTTCAGAAGTGAGAGATTTTGTTTTTCCCTTCCCTTTCTCTCTCTAGTACTTGTGCAGTTACTGCTACCATTCCCCTAACCCCCAAACCAGGAGCGATAACAGCATGTTAGAGCTCCTTCCCCACAATGACACTGGGGTGTGGCAGATCCATTAACTCAAATATTTATCATTTCTTGAGGAACATTCCAAATCTTCTCTTGTACTTGTTTTAAAATATACAATAAATTACTGTTAACTATAAGTGTCCTCTTGTGCTGTGAAACACTAAATCTTACGCCTTCTACCTAGCTGTATTTTTGTACCCACTAATCAACTCCTCATCCTCCCACCCCAGCATCCTGTGAAAGCACCAAGTTTTAAGTTAGTGAAAAGAGGGGAGGTGGCAGGGTAAAGATGGTAGTCAAAATAGAACTAACTGAAAAGATCTGAGAAAAGAATGGAAGGAAGTGACAGAGTTAACCAGTCACAATATTCCAAACATAAGAAACAACATAAGCGGGCAGTGCCTGTGGCTCAGTGAGTAGGTCGCTGGCCCCATATACCAAGGGTGGAGGGTTCAAACCCAGCCCCAGCCAAACTGCAACAAAAAAATAGCCAGGTGCCTATAGTCCCAGCTACTCAGGAGGCTGAGGCAAGAGAATCACCTAACCCCAAGAGCTGGAGGTTGCTGTGACCTGTGATGCCACAGCACTCTCCCAAGGGCAACAAAGTGAAACTCTGTCTCTTAAAAAAAAAGAGAGAGAGAGAGAAAGAAACAAACAACATAAGCAAAAGACTCCAGGCAAAAACATACCTGAAATGGCCGAATAAACATAAGGAAACCAGTGACACTGAAGGTTAGAGAGGTAATAGAAAGCCAGATCATAAAACTCTGTGAGAATTTGTGTTTTTCTCTGAGAGAGTAGTTACTAGAAGGTTTTATATATAGAAAAAAGGATCTCTATGATCTAATTTATAAAGGACCTCTATGGCATCTTTATTGAGAATAAACGCTAGGAGAGTATAAAGAAAAACAGAGAGGTAAGTTAGAAGATACCTACTACAGTTAACACAGGCAAGGAAGTGTAACCATAAAAGTCTCTGCTTTTCATTCTATGCCATAATGTCACAATTTAGGACACTGAGCTTGCCCTTCTCCCTCATCTAATACTGTATAAAGCACAACTCTACGGAATAGTCCTCGAGATGCTCCTGCTTCTTCACATTGTTCTTTGGCAGCTGATACTAAATAACTCTCCCAACCTTTCTTTGGTGGGCACTTTTACAAATTCTCTTTCTATTCTCACTCTCACATAACCACTTCAAAGGCCCAGAACTCTAACCCTCTCTGGTGATGATAATAAGGTTCTTATAATGCTTACAAATGAAATATCCATAACTAGAAGAATAGTTCAACATTGTTTCCACCCTAAAGAAAAGTCTGAGGCTGATTTGGAAAAGTTTTACTGAACAGACCAAGAACAAGGTTATAGAAAGAATGAATGGATAGATGAATACATAAACAAATAAAAATATCCTTAGGTGTAAAAAAGTAACTTAGCCTGCATTATCAAAAGCAATAAATCTTCTGGATACTGCTAACCTACTGATTCTCTTAGTCTGAATTACAAATTAAACAAATCTATCAGATGTAGAACGAATGTGTAAAAATTGATTATATGAATTGGAGTTATCTTGTCATGCCCAACTAAATCAGCATCAAGAGATCATGGGGAAAGAAAAGCACTTGGGTACATAATGCCTACCAAGGGATTCTATCACAGGCCGGCTGCACCCAAAATAGCCTCTATAACCTTAACGCCAGTTTTACCCAGTAGCTGCTGAAATGAACTGTTGTGACTCTAAAACCAGTTTTACCTACTACAGTCACTAATAAATCAGAGCTTGTCAGCTCCCAAAAACTTTACTAGTGACAATGAGTTTTCTTTCAAAAAATACCTAACATTTCTTTTTGCTTTAAAAAAAAAAAAAGAAAGAAAAACCTCTTTGTTTTTCAGGCACACAGAAGATCATTTCCATCTCTGTGTATGCTCCAGGTGGCAATTCTGTTTTCCCAAATAAAACATAAAATATTTTGTTTTTTAAGAGAAAGAGTTATCACTGTAATATCCATGCTGGAGTGTGGTAGGTATTCACAGGTACAATTACAGCCTTGAACTGCTGGGCTCAAACAATCCTCTTGCCTCAGCCTCCCAAATAGCTGGAACTAAGGCACACAAAACTGCCACCCAATGAAATAAAAACATTTTGTTTAGAGATCTGTCTCTATATTTTTACTTGATTTTAACAGATGGATGAGACAGTTTTATACACTCCATAATATCTAACTGGAAGAAGAATCTTTAGACAGGAAACCAGGGATACAAAAATCTGAATGCTCACTTTTCTGATGCTGATGCAAGAATTCAAACCCGTCACCTATTTTGCTTCAGCACTCATACAGCCAAAAATAAAACTCAAGTTTTAATCCTGAGGATTGCTGTGTTACAGGGTCAGTTGTATTCATGGTCTTTTCATAAATATTAAAAATAAAGCAAGGATGTTACTGACTTGGAAGAAATGGTAACCTATTGATCAGAATAGAGATAGAAGGAAGATAGATAACTTAGAAAACCCTGAGCTCCCTTCTAGGTACACGTCCCTTTGCATCAGAAAAATAGAAAAACCCCCCATTCCCTACTAATGAGGGTGTCCTTGCCTTGATTGAAAGCTCTCAGATTACCTTACCTGAGTGACTAATCTTATAAAAGGAAGCCTATTTTCTTTAAACTCTATACCATCCCATCATTGCACCCAGTGTCCCATAAATTTAATCTGTTTAGAATGTTGTGAAACAAACAGCCATTATTCAGGAGCCCAACTCTATGGAATTTCCCTCATCAAGTCTGACCTGGTACCACAACTATTGAATCAGAACTGACCAGTAGCTATGGGCAACGCTAAGACTCTGGTATGGTACCAGAGTACTCCAAGTAGATTAGCCAACTGCATAAGAGGACAGTATTTGGACTTACTTTTCCTGACTGCTTCATTTTTGGCATTCTGGCAACATGACCTTCAACAGACCATTCAATACCTTTGCAAGGAACTCATAAAAAAACAAAAGAAGATAAGGGGATGATGCTCACAGGAATCACTGATCTTACTAGTTACTTCATCAGCTAGAGCAGTGGACTGTAGACAACAATAGAGAAGGCATAGAAGATTTCATTATGCTAGCTTTTTTTAAAGCTGAGGCAATCCATATGATGTGATAAATACCCCGGGCCAATAACCAATATAAAGTTGTATTTCTTGCACAACCAGAATACATGGGTCCAGAAACAAAACATAAGAGATGGATGGGGTATTTTTCACTTCACTCTCACACCAAATAACTCACCTACAAATTTTTTGCTTCCCATCTCTAAGAACTCTGCTAATTTAGAAACCAAGGGAAATATACATACACCAGATAAGAATATAATTCCAGGGAGAGGAAGTAAGATGGCCTACGAGAGGCAGCTTTTGACACAGGCTCCTGTCCAGGGAGAGATAATAAACAGAATGGACTCAATGAAGTTGAAGCTGAATGAAGAAAGTAGATAAGTGCACATCATCTCTAGTGAGGCAAAACAAATTCCAGGTACAAAATCCATTGCCAAGAGGAGGAGAGACCCCCTCCTTCAAGAGAGAGACTCAGTGTGTGCCCTCTGCAAGTGAGCAGGGAACAAAGGACCTCTTATTTTAAACCATGGGAGAGAACCACTAAACACTCGGCCTCCTTCTCCAGGGAGGTCCCACTCGTGAGCCCAGGCATCATCCTGTCTGGCATAAAATTGAAAAAATATTTTCTGTGCAAATCTGAACTCCCAGTCCGCCCACCCACTCCCTTCACCTGGCGGACTGTGTAGGCCTACACACTGCAGAGCCCAGAGTGTTTGGCAATTCCATGAGAGGCCTGAGCATAGTGTGAGCCACTGGACAGCAGCAGGGAAACAATGGCTTGCATGGAAGTTGGGGGCCTTGGGAAGAAAGGAACATGTGAGAGAGAAAAAGAAATTCTGCACTGTGGAGGTGCTCATGCCCCAACTCAGACTTGGCAGGACATTCTCCTGAGCCTACTGCTCAACAGAGGGAACTGGGTTTCAGCCCCTCCTGTTTGCCAGTAGCAGTATATAGCAGGGCCAAGGTGCAGCCTCTGGTCTGAATTTGGAGGCACGCTCCCCTGATAACATTGCCCAATGGAGGGGAACAGGTGTCAGCCCCTCAGGGTTACCTATTACAGTATGCAGAGGTGGAGGAGACACTGGCTCCCCCCTGACTCAGGCTGTGCAGCAGTGTGGGGAAGCTGGGGATGGAGGTGTTGATGCCTCTGGACTGAATTTTGATGAGGTGCACCTTCTTGATCAATTTTGGAAGATAAAAAAAGACTCAGGGTGAAAGGATGGACATCTATAATACAGGCAAATGGAAATCAGAAAAAAGCAGGGTTTGAAATTTTATTTGCAAATATAAAATGATTTAAACCAAAAAAGATAAGAAAAGACAGAAAAGGAGACTACATATTTGACAAAGGAAACACTGAACATGAAGAGATTTCAATAAGTAACATTTATGTGACCTACCTAAATGCTCCTCAATTTATAAAGAAAACCCTAACGGATATGAACAACGTACTAGCTTCCTGCACTATAATAGTTGGAGATTTTAACACCTCTTGGACAATTTTGGATAGATCCTCTGAGAAGAAATTAAACAAAGAAATAATGCACTTAAACTCGACCCTACAACAAATGGACTTAACAAACATCTACAGAACATTTCATCCTAATAAACTGAATGCACATTGTTCACATCAACCCATCTTCCAAAATTGATCATATCTTAGGACACAAATATAATCTCAGCAAATTTAAAAGAACAGAGATTATTCCTTGTATCTTCTCAGACAACCACAGAATAAAGGTTGAACTCAATAGCAACAGAAATCTGCATGCTCACATAAAGTCATGGAAACTCAATAACCTTAGGTTGAATGATAGCTGATCAAAGACAAGATTAAGAAGGAAATCATAATTTTTGGAACAAAATGATAATAAAGACACAAATTATCAAAACCTGTGGATACTACAAAGACAGTCCTAAGAGGGAAATATATAGCATTAGAAGCCTTCATCAAGAAAACAGAAAGAAAGGACATCAACAACTTAATGAGACATCTCAAGCAACTGGAAAAGGAAGAACAATTCAACCCCAAACCCAGCAGAAGAAAACAAATAACCAAAATTAGAACAGAAATAAATGAAACTGGCTCAGCGCCTGTGGCTCAAGTGGCTAAGGCACCAGCCACATACACCTAAGGTGGCGGGTTCGAATCCAGCCCAGGCCCGCCAAACAACAATGATGGCTGCAACCAAAAAATAGTCGGGCATCATGGCGGGTGCCTATGGTCCCAGCTACTTGGGAGGCTGAGGCAGGAGAATTGCTTGAGCCCAGGAGTTGGAGGTTGCTGTGAGCTGTGATGCTACGGCACTCTACCCAAGGGGAAAGCTTGAGGCTCTGTCTCAAAAAATAAAAAAAGAAAGAAATGAAATTGAAAACAAAAGAACCATTCACAAGATCAATGAAACAAAAAGTTGGTTCTTTGAAAAAATTAATAAAATTGATAAACCTCAGAAACAGAAAAGTAAAACCTTTAACAACATCAATCAGAAATGATAAAAGAGAAATAACAACAGATAATACAGAAATTCAAAAGATCCTTAATGATTACTACAAAAACTCTATTCTCAGAAATATGATAATCTGGAGAAAATGGACCAATGCCTGAAAGCACACCACTTTCCTAGATTCAACCAGAAAGAATTAGAAATTTTAAATAGACCTATATAAAGCACTGAAATAGCACCAATTATACAAAAATCTCCGAAAAAAGAAAAGTCTGGAACCAAATGGCTTCACACCAGAATTCTACCAGAGCTTAAAGAAAAAGAATTAGTACGTATATTAAATAACCTCTTTCAAAATATAGCAAAAGGAATCCCCCCCCCGCAACAAATTCATGAAGGAATATCAACACAACATGAAGCAAATATCATCATAATCCCCAAACCAGGAAAGAACCTAACAAAGAAAGAAAACTATAGACCAATATCATTAATAAATATAGATGCAAAAATATTAATAAAATCCTAGCAAATGGAATTCAATGATACATAAAAAAGTTATACACCAGAATCAAGTTGGTTTTATCCCAGGAGTACAAGTTTGGTTCAACATTCATAAATCTATAAATATAATACACCACATAAATAAAATAAAAAACAAAGACCATATGATTTTATCACTAGATGAAGAAAAAGCTTTTGATAATATCCAGCATCCTTTCATGGTTATAACACTAAAGAAAATAGGCTTAGATGGGAAATTTCTTAAACTGATAGAGGTCATCTAGAGAAATCCACAGCCAACATCATATTGAATGGAGTAAAATTTAAAACATTTCCACTTAGATCTTGAACTAGACAAGGATGCCCATTGTCACCACTGCTATTCAACATAGTAACAGAAGTCCTAGCCATTGCAATCAGGCAATAGTAGGGAATCAAGGGTATTCAAATGGGGTCAGAGTAGGTCCAACTCTCTCTCTCTTCATGGATGACATGATATTATACTTGAAAGAAACCCAGGGACTCACCTACAAAGCTCTCAGAAGTGATCAAAGAATATAGCAGTGTCTCAGGATACAACATCAATACTTACAAAAGAGTAACTTTTATATATGCCAACAATAGTCAAACTGAAAACATAGTCAAGGACTCCATCCCTTTTACAGTAGTGCAAAAGAAGATAAAATACATGGGAATTTATATAACAAAGGATGTAAAAGACCTCTATAATGAAAACTATGAAACCCGGAGAAATGAAATAGCTGAAGATATTAACAAATAGAAAGACATACCATGCTTATGGCTGGGAAAAAAATCAACATTTTTAAAATGCCCACATTACCCAAAGCAATCTACAGATTTAATGCAATCCCTATCAAAGCACCACTGTCATACTTCAAAGAACTTGAAAAAAATAGTACTGCGTTTTATACGGAATAAAAAAAAAAAACACTGAATAGCCAATACATTAGTTAGAAATAAAAACAAATCAGGAAGCATCACATTACCAGACTTCAGATTATACTATAAATCTATAGTGATCAAAACAGCATGGGACTGGCAGAAAAATAGATAGGTAGATATATGGAACAGAATAGAGAACCTAGAGATTAAACCCAGACACATATCATCATTTGATCTTTCATAAGCCTAATGAAAACACTGGGGAAAAGATTCCCTATTTAACAAATGGTCCTGGGAGAACTGGCAGGCAACCTGTAGAAGAATGAAACTTGACCCTCACTTTTCACTACTAACAAAAATTGATTCTCACTAGTAAAAGATTTAAACTTAAGATATGAAACTATAAAAATACTAGAAAAGAGTTCAGGGATGCTTGAAGATACTGTCCTAGGAAAATATTTTACAAGGAGGACCCCTCCCACCCCCAGCAATTCAAGCAAAACCAAACATTTATTACTAGGATTTGATAGAGCTACAAAGCTTCTGCATAGCTAAGGGCACTGTAAGTAAAGCAAACACAGTCTTCAGAACGGGAGAAGGTTTTTGCAGGTTATGTTTCCAACAAAGTTCTGATAACTAGAATCCACACAGAACTCAAACAAATCAACAAGAAAAGAACAAACAACCCCATTTCTTTGTGGGCAAGAATACGAACAGAAACTTCTTTGAAGATGACAAGTGCATGGCCTACAAACACATGAAAAATGCTCATCATCTTTAATCATCAGAGAAATGCAAATCAAAACCACTCTGAAATATCACCTAACTCCAGTAAGATTAGCTCACATTACAAAATCCCCAAACTGTAGATGTTGGCATGGACGTGGAGAGAAAGGAACGCTTCTATACTGCTGGTGGGACTGCAAACTAATACAGCCTTTTTGGAAATAAGTGTGGAGCACTCTCAAGGAACTAAATGTTGACTTACCATTTGATCCTGCAGTATCATTACTAGGTATCTAGCCAGATGAACAAAAAGCATTTTTACAACAAAGACATTTGTACCAGAATGTTTATTGTGGCTCAATTCACAAAAGCCATGTCATGGAAGCAGCCTAAATGCCCATCAACCATGAATAGATAAACAAATTGTGATATAATATTATGTACCATGGAATATTACTGAACCATAAAAAAGAGGGAGACCTTATATCTTTTATGTTTACCTGGATGGAGCTGGAGCATATACTTTTTAGTAGAGTGTCTCAAGAAATGGGGGGAAAAGTATCCAATGTACTCAATACTATTATGAAACCAATATATAAACACTTACACATTCATACAAATGATAAAATACAAAGATAGTCCAAAAAGAAAGTGGGTAGGGAATGAGAGAGGGCAGTGGAGGGAGAGTATTTGGGATCTCACCTAATGTACACAATGTAAAGGGTACATTTCAAAACAACTAAGAGTGTATTATAAATGTCATACCACAAAAATAAGTGAAGTGATGGTTATGTTAGTTTGATTTAAGCATTCCACATTGTATATCCAATCATCACATTGTACCCCATAAAGGTATACAGTTATGATTTAATAAAAATTAAATTGTAAAAAAAAGAATATAATTCCATTACATTGAACCTGAGATGACCATGAAGCCATTTCAAGTCCAGGTTAATTCCTGTCAATGAGCAAACAAACAAACAAACAAAAACAAGGGGCAGTTTTAGAATTGCTTGGTGTGACTTTTACCAGTCCTCAAGAAGAAATAGGTTTGCTGCTATACAACAGAGATTGGAGGAAGCATGAAAGGAACCGAAGAAATCCCCGGAGCATGGAAATACTGTGTTCTATAGTAATAGCTAATGAATGAGTATAGCATCTCTATAGTTTGGACATGGTTTGGCCCCACCAAATTTCATGTTGGAATTTGATCCCCAATGTTGGAAGTGGGAACTATTTAGATAGAAGGATGTATCTCTCATGAATGGTTTGATACCATCCTTACGATAAGCAGAAAGTTCTTGCTCTATGAGTTCCTGCAAAAACAGACTATACAAAAGAATCTGGCACCTCCTTCTTCCCTACTTTTTGCTTCCTTCTCAACATATGATGCCTGCTCCAATTTTCCTTCACCATAAGTGGAAACTTCCTGAGTCCCTTGCCAGAAGCATATGCCAGTGCCATGATTATTCTATAGCCTGCAGAACTGTGAGCCAAATTAACCCTTTTTCTCTACAAATTCCTCAGCCTCAGGCATTCCTTTAGCAATTTATCCCTATATAAATGTAACCACAAAGGGCTCAAATGCTGTGTAGTATCTGATTAAGGCAAAGAGATAATTAAACAGGCTGTAAAGAAAAGATGTCATGGGCTGGGTATGGTGCCTCATACCAATAATCCTAGCAATCTGAGAGGCTGAAGAAGGGACATGGCTTGAGGCCAAGAGTTCAAGACAAGCCTCAGCATGAGTGAAATCCTGTCTTGGTGACCTTTAGGACAATGGTGGCCCCCTGTCTGGGAATCTTTCCGGTATGGATGTCTCACCTGCCACCAAACTGCAGCAGAACCACTGCAGTGATTGCAATGGCTAGGACTTCCGTTACTCTGTTGAATAGCAGTGGTGACAATGGGCATCCTTGTCTAGTTCAAGATCTGAGTGGAAATGTTTTAAATTTTACTCCATTCAATATGATGTTGGCTGTGGATTTCTCTAGATGGCCTCTATCTTTTTGTATTTTCTACAAAAAACAGAAAAATTAGTCAGGTGTGATGACATGCATCGATAGTTCCAGCTACTTAGGAAGCTGACGTAGGAGGATCACTTGAGCTCAGAAGTCTGAAATTGCAGTGAGCCATGATGCTGTCATTGCACTCTAGCCTGAGTGACAGAATGAGACCCTGTCTCAAAAAAAAAAAAAAAAGAAAAGAAAAAGAAAGAAAGAAAAAGAAAGCAGAAAGGAAATAATTAACACAATTTTTTTCATTAACACAAATTAATACCTGTTTTACCTATAGCCAGGTAAAGAAACATGTCTGCAACGTCTACTATCTAATATCTAATGTATACTTTTCCTTACTATATCATGTATATAGAAATTTTACTTCATTGACATTTTCCCTCTTTCTTTGCCAGATATTGTTTCCCTACCTATTTTTAAAGGGGTAGGGATAAGGTTTAAACATATACTAAATATCAAACCTTCTGCAATATACCTAAAACATTATATGTAGAGGGAATTCAATAATCATCAATTCTTATATTAGAAAAGACTAAAAATAAATTGCCTAAACACACAAATCTAAGAACTTCAAAAATATTTTTTAAAAAAAGGTCACAAAAATAGAAAATAAAGAATACTGGGGAGGAGGGAGCACAATGGTGGATGAGAAAGGTGTTTAGCCAAGCCCTTCTGGAGCAACAGGGGAGAGGAAGAGGGCTGGATCATACCCATCGTAGAATACTGGCATCGAGTGGTAGTTCAGAGTCTGCAGCAAGGTTGTGGACTGCTGGATTTGGAGTGTAAGTTGGAGCTGCAGAGATCCAGCACACTGGAGACCCAGGCAAGTTTCTGCAAGTCCGCCCTGGCCACCCAGGGCGTCAACAGCACCACAGAGGTCCCAAAAGGGGCCTTTTGCAGCTTTCAATTCTTGGTGCACTCCCACGCGGAATTTGGTAGCCAAATTGCAGTGCTGTCTGGAGCGGTTCTGCTGCAGTTTGGTGGCAGGTGAGACATCCATACGGGAAAGGTTCCCAGACAGGGGGCCGCCATTGTCCTAAAGGTCACCAGAAGGCGGTGAGGGTGGGCCTCTTGCTGGGGGCCTAAGGCAAGGTCTGAGTTCCACCTGTGGGAAGCGGAACTACACTCATGACAGGCCCAGAAACTGTCACACTCCACTGGGACTGTTGTAGGAAGAATCTGTGAGACCTGCCTCTGAAGAATTTTTAAGAGCTGTGGAATCCCAGATCAGTTGGGTCTGAGGGCTGAGCGGGTAAACAGGCAATCACCAGGAACAATTAAGCTAGGAAACCGGTCCAAGCCTGGGAACCAGAAAGAAGTTAACAGCTGTGTTGTTCATCCTCTAAATTCACTGCGCCACCTGGTGTCCAGAAAGTACATTGCAACATAAATATATTCCTACTAAAGTCAGATCCCCAGGTCATATATATGTGTGTGTGTGTGTACATATATATGTATATATAAATATTTTTGTTGTTGTTTCTTTTTTCTTTCTTGTAGTTGTCGTTAATTTTTTCACTTCTTTACTTCCCTATTAGTTGCTGTTATTGCTTACATCTGGCTATTTGAGCATTTTTAAAAATCTTGTTTCAATATGTTTTATTTTTTGTTAAGTTGTTTGGTTGGTTCTTCTCCTAACTTCCATTTTTACATTCAATAAGAGCAAGGGCTCCTGTATTTTTTCTTGGTTGCAGAATGTTATTGATTTATTCCCCTTCCCTACTTCAGTCCTCAGCATTCATTCAGTTGATAGACTCTTCTACTCTTATCTCTCCTACTTAATGTGCTTCTGCATCAGCTAAGATATTCACCGCCCTTTTTTTCTTTGTTTTTTGTCCTTCTTGTTTATTTATGTATTCCTTTTCCTTCCCTCTCCTTTATTTGATTCAACAGTATGTTTAATGTCCTTTATCTATGCTTATTTTAATATTTTTCTTTTTTTCCCATTTTGTACTTCTTATTTTTTTTTCTTCATTTTCCATCCTTTCTTTGCTGCAAGTGGGTGACACGGCTGTGGTCTGGCAGGTAGACCTCAACTGTACTCTGGCTCAAAAAGGTCAGGAGAACTTTTCTACCATTTGCCCTAGGAAGAAAGTACTAGGAAGATCATGCTGCAAAATTTTTCTATTTTTATTTCCTTTTTTTTTCCCTCATCCTTACTCAATTTTTCCTTCTTGGTTTTTTATGTTTGCTCTTTATCTTCTCTTCATAATTTTGGCAGAGGAAAAGTCTGGCTCTGTTCAGTCTGGTAAGGAGTGCCAGATTTAGATGAACCCCACCCCCCAACCCAGTTCTGCAAAACCCTTGAGCTACAGGGATGGCCTGAGTACTATTCTAAACAATAACATTCTATCACTTCTATCATTCTCATCCTTCTTCCTGTCCTCCTTCACTCCTGTTCTTGAATTTACTTCTGTTATTACCCTTCTCCTCCTTTTTTCTTTTTTTTCCTTTCCTTTACTCTTACACTTTCTTTCATTTTTCCCCTTCATTTTTTCCTTTCCTCTCGTTTCTCCTTGCTTGCTCCAACCCTACTCTGCCTTCTGAACCCATACCAAGAGGCCTCTTCATCACCTAAACTCTGAGAAAAGGTAACTTGAAGCAAAAGAGGAAGTGACAAGGAAAATGGTACACAAAGAGGTGAATAAGAAGAAAGCACAAATGAGGAGAAACCAAAAGAAAAATTCAGGCACCATGAAGAACCAAAAAAGCAACTCCTCCAAGAGACCACAGGCATCTTTTACAGAAGACTCATCCTATAAATAATTAATGGATCTAACAGAAAGGTAATTTAAAATGTGGATAATTAAGACAATAAAGGGAATGGATGAGAAAAGAGAAAGACAGAACCAAAAGTCAGACGAGAGATATGTAGAATATAGAAGATATGAATGAGCTGAAAGAAATAAAGTAGACAATCAGGGAACGTAAACAAACAGTAGAAAGTATCAAAAACAGATTAGAACATGGAGAAGAAAGAACACCAGAGTTAGAAAATAAAGTCTTTGAATTAACACAGGTAGTTACGATTCAAAAAAAAGAGGGAGAGAGAGAAAACTGAGCAGGCGTTTCATGGCTAAAAGATGCCATGAAGCATTCAAACATATGGGTAATAATCCCTGAAGGGGAAGACTGTCCCAAAGGTATGGAAGCCCCATTACAGAGTATCATAAATGAAAAAATTTCCCAAGTTTTACTAAGGATCTTGACACACTTCTTTCAGATGAATATCAAACCCTGGGGCATCTCAACTCTAAAAGACCCTCTCTGAGATACAATGTAATGAACCTTTCCAAAGTCAAGATGAAGGAGAAAATCCTGTAAGTAGCTAGGAATAAGCGCAAATTGACCTACAATGGCAGAACCATTAGGATGACAGTAGACTTCTCAACTGAAACTTTCCAAGCCAGAAGAAGATGCTCATCAACCTTAAATGGCCTTAAATAAAATAATTTTCAACCCAGAATCCTGTATCCTGCTAAACTTAGCTTCAAAATTGAAGGAAATATCAAATCATTTGCAGATATACAAGAACTGAGGAAATTCATCACAACAAGACCAGCTCTACCAGAAATATTTAGACCTATTCTCAGTTCTGAACACCACAATGGACCACCACCAAAGTAAACACCTAGAAGCCAAAGACTAGAACTTAGCTTCCACAATGGCACAAATGATAAAACTACACAAAGTATCTCATAATAAGATGAATAGAATTCGACCACATTTATTGATACTCTACATAAATGTCAATGGATTGAATTGACATTTATGTAGAGTATGAAGAGGCAAAGGCTGGCTGATTCAATTAAAAAACAAAAGCCATCCATAAGCTGTCTCCAGGAGACACACCTAGCCCTGAAGGAGAAATCAAGACTCAGGGTTAAGGGATGGAAAACAGTGTTTCAAGCAAATGGAAATCAGAAAAAAGGAGAGGTTGCGATCTTATTCTCAGATACGAGCAGATTCAAAGTAACTATAGTTAAGAAAGACAAAGATGGACACTTCATACTGGTCAAAGGAACAATACAAGAAGAAAGCATATCAATCTTAAATGTTTATGCACCTAACCTAAATGCTCCCAGATTTATGAAAACAGAATTTCAGGGGTCTGAGCAATCTGATATCCCATAACATCAGAGACCTCAACATCCCTCTGACAGAACTAGACAGATCCTCTAAACAGAAACTAAGCAACAATACAAAGGACTTAAACGTGACCCTAAAACAAATGAGATTAATAGACATATACAGAACAGACCATCCCAAAGCAAAAAAATATACTTTTTTTCCATCAGCTCATGGCACATACTCCAAAATAGATTACATCCTAGGATACAAATCAAACCTCAGCAAAATTAAAGGAATAGAAATTATACCATGTCTCTTCTCAGACTACAAGGTGAAGCTCAATTCCAACAAAAACGTTCATCCTCACACAAAGTCTTGGAAACTAAACAACATTATGCTAAATAATAGTTAGGTTCAGAAAGAGATAAAAGAGGAATTTGTTAACTTCCTCAAACATAACAACAATGAAGACACAAGTGACCAAATCCTCTGGGATACAGCAAAAGCAGTCAGTCCTGAGAGGAAAATTTATTGTACTAGATGCCTACCTTCAGAAAACAGAAAGTGAGCGCATCAAGACACTCACAAACCATCTTATGGAACTGTAAAAAGAAAAACACTTTTACCCTAAACCTAGAAGAAGAAAAGAACTAGCCAAAATTAAATCAGAGATTAATGAAATTGAAAACAAAAGAATCATTCAGACAATTAATGAAACAAGGAGTTGGTTTTGGAAAAAAATAAATAAAATAGATAAACCTTTGGCCAGTCTAACTAGAAATAGAAAAGTAAAATCTCTAGTAACCTGAATCAGAAATGATAAAGTGGAAATAACAACTGATGCATAGAGATACAAGAGATTATCTTGGAATACTTCAAGAAACTCTATGCCTTTGACAATGTGAAGGAAATGGATCCATATTTGGAATCACACCCTCTCCTTAGACTTAGCCAGGAAGAAATAGATCTCCTGGACAAACCAATTTCTTTTTTTTTTATTAAATTATAGCTGTGTACATTAATCCAATCACAGGGTACAGTGTGCTGTGTTTTCATATACAATTTTAAATACTCTCATCAAACTGGTTAAGGCAGCCTTCATGTCATTTTCTTAGTTATTAAGACATTCATACTCTGCTTTTAGAAAGATTCACTTGAACCCTTATAAGATAAACCATAGAGATGACCCAACCAATCACCCTCCCATCCACCCCCTCCCCATATTCTAAGGCTATAACTAGGTTATAGCTTTCTTATGAAAGCTATAAATTAGTTTCAAAATAGAGCTGTGTACATTGGATACTTTTTCTTCCATTCTTGAGATACTTTACTAAGAAGAACATTTCCAGCTCCATCCATGTAAACATGAAGGAAGTAAAGTCTCCATCTTTCTTTAGGGCTGCATAATATTCCATGGTGTACATATACCACAGTTTATTGATCCATTCATGGATCAATGAGCACTTGGGCTTCTTCCATGACCTAGCAACTATGAATTGGGCTGCAATAAACATTCTGATACAAATATCTTTGTTATAATGTGATTTTTGGTCTTCTGGATTATACCTAATAAAGGAATTGTAGGATCAAATGGGAGATCTATTTTTAGTTCTCTAAGTGTTCTCCAGATGTCTTTCCAAAAGGAACAAATTAGTTTGCATTACTCAGAAATAAAAACAAAGCAGGAGGAATCACATTACCAGACCTCAGACTATACTATAAATCCATAGTGATCAAAAAGCATGGTACTGGCACAAAAACAGAGGTAGATGTATGGAACAGAATAAAGAGCCAAGAGATGAATCCAGCTACCTACTATTACCTGATTTTTGACAAACCAATTAAAAACATTGAGTGGGGAAAAGATTCCCTATTTCACAAATGGTGCTGGGCTAACTGGCTGGCGACCTATGGAAGACTGAAACTAGACCCACACCTTTCACCATTAACTAGATAGACTCTCAATGGATTAAAGATTTAAGCTTAAGACATGAAACTATAGAAATACTAGAAGAAAGTGTAAAAAGACTTGAAGAAATCGACCTGGGTGAAAATTTTATGAGGAGGACCCCTTAGGCAATTGAAGCAATATCAAAAATACACTATTGGGACCTGATCAAACTAAAAAGCTTTTGCACAGCCAACAGCACAGTAAGTAAAACAAGTAGACAGCCCTCAGAATGGGAGAAGATATTTGCAGGTTATGTCTCCTACAAAGGTTTAATAACCAGAATCCTAGAGAACTCAAACATATTAGCAAAAAGAGAATGAGTGATCCCATCTCAGGGTGGGTAAGGGACTTGAAAAGAAACTTATCTAAAGAAAATAGGCACATGGCCTACAGATATATGAGAAAATGCTCATCATCCTTAGTCATCAGAGAAATGCAAGACAAACCAATTACAAGCACTGAGATCAAAGAAACAATATTAAAAACCTCCCAACAAAAAAATGCCCTGGTCCAGATAGCTCCACACTAGAATTGTATCAAACCTTCAAAGAAGAGCTTATTCCTATACTGCAGAAATTACTCCAAAAATTTGAGAAGGAAGGAATCGTCCCCAACACATTCTACAATGTAAATATCACCCTGATACCAAAACCAGGAAAAGACCGAACTAAAAAGGAGAACTGCACACCAATTTCACTAATGAATACAGATGCCAAAATTTTCAACAAAAATCCTAGCCAATAGAGTACAGCTTATCATTAAAAAAGTCATACATCATGATCAAGTAGTTTTCATCCCAAGGATGTGAGGCCTGTGTAACATACACACATCCATAAACATAATTCACCGTATCAACAGAAATAAAAACAAAGACCATATGATCCTCTCAATAGATGCAAAAAAAAGCATTCGATAAAATTCAACATCCTTTTCTCATTAGATCTCTGAAGAATATAGGCATTGGCAACACATTTCTTAAACTGATAGAAGCCATCTATGACAAACCCACACCTAATATTATACTGAATGGAGTAAAACTGAAAGCCTTTCCACTCAAAACTGAAACAAGACAAGGTTATTCTCTATCACTACTACTATTCAACATTGTGCTGGAAATTCTAGCCAATACAATCAGGCAAGACAAGGAAATAAAGGCATCCAAATGGGGGCAGAGAAAGTGAAACTCTCCCTCTTTGCTGATGATATGATCTTATACTTAGAGAACCTCCAAGACTCAACCACAAGACTCCTGGAAGTGATCAAAACAATAAGAGTAATTTCTCAGGATATTAAATCAATGTCCAAAAAGGAATAGCCTTTGTACATGCCAATAACAGCGTAGATGAGAAGCTAATCAAAGACACAATTCCCTTCTCAGTAGCTTCAAAGAGAATGAAATACCTAGGAATATATCTAATAAAAGAGGGGAAGGACCTCTGTGAAGAAAATTATGAAATCTTAAGAAAAGAAATAGCAGAAGTTATTAATAAATGAAAAAACATACCATGCTCATGGCTGAGAAGACTCAACAGTGTCAAGTTGTCTATATTTCCCAAAGCAATCTACAGATTCAATGCCATCCCTATGAAAATACCAATATCATACTTTCAAGACTTGGAAAAAAAATTCTTCATTTTGTATGAAACCAGAAAGAAACCCATATAGACAAAGCAATTCTTTGTAATAAAAACAAAGCCAGGGCTTTAGGCTGTACCACAAGGCCACAGTGATCAAAACAGCATGGTATTGGCACAAAAATAGAGACATAGACATCTGGAACCAAATAGAAAACCTGGAGATGAAACTAACACCTTACAGCCACCTAATCTTTGATAAACCAAAAAAGAACATACAATGGGGTAAATAATCCCTATTCAATAAATGGTGCTGGAAGAACTGGATATACACATGTAAAAAGACTGAAATTGGACCTGCACCTTTCTCCACTCACAAAAAATGATTCAAGATAAAAGACCTAAATCTAAGACATGAAACAACAAAAATCCTCAAAGAAAGAGTTGGGAAAACACATCCTCAAAGGGTGGGGAAGCTATCAGCCTGGGGAAAGAATTTATGAGAAAGACTTCTGTGGCAATTGCAACAACAACAAAAATAAACAAATGGGACTTAATTAAACTGAAAAGCTTCTGTATAGCTAAGGAGACAAGAACCAAAGCAAACAGACAACCTACACAATGGAAATTTGCATATTTTGAATTGGACAAAAGCTTGATAACTAGGATCTACAAAGAACTCAAATTAATCAACATAAAAAGAGGCAGCAATCCTTTATATCACTGGGCAAGAGAGATGAATAGAACCTTCTCTCAAGAAGATAAATGGCTAACAAACATGAAAAAATGTTCAGTGTCCCTAATTATCAGAGAAATACAAATCAAAACCACCCTGAGATATCATTTAACACCAATGAGAATGGCCCACATCATAAAATCTCAAAACAGCAGATAATGGCATGGATGTGGAGGGAAGGGAACACTTTTACAGTGCTAGTGGGACTGCAAACTAATACTACCTTTTTGGAAGGAAGTGTGGAGAACCCTCAAAGAACTCAAGCTAAACCTCCCATTCGATCCTGCAACCCCATCACTGGGCATCTACCTAGAAGGAAAAAATA
>CAUYQV010176274.1:0-68423 GCA_963574575.1 Galagoides demidoff
GGCGCCTGTGGTCCCAGCTACTTGGGAGGCGGAGGCAGGAAACTTGCTTGAGCCCAGGAGTTGGAGGTTGCTGTGAGCTGTGATGCCATGGCACTCTACCCAGGGGGATAGCTTGAGGCTCTGTCTCAAAAAAAAAAAAAAAGAGTGAGCCTTTCATTTTAATACAAGGTAGACAGGATTTACCCTTGTAGCTCTTGGCCCTCACCAAAGGCCAGGTAGGGCAGGTGTTGTCATGTAGCAGGGAGGGAACTGGCCCTCAGAGACAGAGTGTCCTGCTCACAGTACCCCAGTACCCAGCAGGGCTGGAACTGGTGCTGGCTCCAGGCAGTTCCTTCCTGCCAGGTGGGAGCCTCTCCCCAAGCCATGTGTACCCTGAGGACGTGTCCTTGTCCTCATGCCAGCTCAGCCAGGTCCCTATATGAATATGGTGCTGGGCCGGGAGTGCGTAAAGACAAGCCCATTGTCTGGCATGCTGCCTGCAGGACCATCGGCCCTTCTGCGTAGCTGGGAGGATGATGAGAAGGATCCCCTACCTCTTCTTAGGGTTTTATTCCCATGCTCAAGCCTGGACTTAACGTACATGACATGGGGAGATCTAATCATCTAATGTTTGGTTGGAATCAGAAATCCCCTCTCATTGCTCACACACACCTGAAGCGTGTTCTCATTTGTGGAAAGTGCCATGGGCTTTCCTGGACTGTAATAGATAACGATATTTTAAAATTACTTTGAATTTTGCCTCATTTTATTATTTTCATTTTAAATGTAATGAAATTTAAAATTTTCGCCTCATGGGGATAAGGCAGTCTATCTGGGTGAAGGGCACACTTTCAACTTGGACTCAAACTGCACAAAACAATTCATGTGGGAGGCGCCTGTGGCTCAGTGAGTAGGGTGCCGGCCCCATATACCGAGGGTGGCAGGTTCAAACCCAGCCCCGGCCAAACTGCAACAAAAAATAGCTGGGCGTTGTGGTGGGTGCCTGTAGTCCCAACTACTTGGGAGGCTGAGGCAGAAGAATCGCCTAAGCCCAGGAGTTGGAGGTTGCTGGAGCGACTCCACTGCACTCTACCAAGGGCGAAAAAGTGAGACTCTGTCTCTACAAAAAAAAAAACAAAAACAATTCATGTAACCACAATATTTGCACCCCCATAATATTCTGAAACTTTTTTTTAAAGAAATTGAAAATTCTCTGTTTGTCCCAGTTATATCAAATTTTTCAGAAGAATTGTTTCTCTAAATTTAGTTTCTTTAAAAAGAGACGATAAATGAACAGCAAGGAAGGCCGATGGAGCAACCACACTGATTTACTCGGGGCCCACGTTCTCTAATCAACGGCGCGTTAATCTCACAGGGTTTCTTTCGGCGAACGGTTCGACTGAAGCTTGTGTATGACAAATGTGATCGTAGCTGCAAGATTCAGAAAAAGAATCGAAATAAGTGCCAGTATTGTCGTTTCCACAAGTGCCTCTCGGTCGGGATGTCACACAATGGTAGGTAAGGTGGTGCAGCACTTGTCCCCGACGATTCCTTGGGGAGGGCTGGATGTGGCATGAATGTGTTCCAACATTGACCGTCCAGACCACTTTGTGATCAGAGTAGCCCAAGAGAGTAAAAGTTTCAAATAGCCAAGATTCAGCAGAGCGCCTGGACTTATAGCTAGAAACTTCCGACGGGAAGACTTTGATATAAGATGCAAAATCCAACACAAAATCACCAGGATGACAGAATGTTCATCTCATCTGTAGGAAGCGTGTCCCATTTCAAACATCTTAATGTGAATTTTTTTTTTATTCAACCAAACTCTAATTTTAGAACATGCTAATTATGACATGAAGGTATATTTAAAATAAGTAGTTCATAAGGGTTGAACCTCTGCCTTCTGGATAAAGGGCACGGTATTACATATAAAGTGATTCTAAAGCTCACTGTCATTGCCCTGCCCTGGGAGGTTGATTGTAGCTAGTGACAGTAAGCCTTCCTTCTGGTGAGATGAGTGGTGGTGTCACTTTTTATTGTAGTCTTTTTTTTAGACAGAGTCTTACTTTGTGACCCTCGGTAGAGTGCCATGGTGTCACAGCTCACAGCAACCTTAAACTCTTGGGCTCAAGCAATCCCCTTGCCTCAGCCTCCTGAGTAGCTGGGACTACAGGTGCCTACCACACACCTGGCTATTTTCAGAGATGGGGTTCTTGCTTTTGCTCAGGCTGCTCTCGAATTCCTGAGCTCAAGCAATCCTCCTGCCTCGGCCTCCCAGAGTGCTGGGATTACACGTGTGAGCCACCTTTATTATAGCCTATTTAAAAAATCTGGAATTTATGGGGTTTGAGTTCTCTTTTTTTTCTTTTTAGTTTTATTTTCATCTCTTCAAATTAGAATAATAGGAAAGGGATTCTAACTTGCCCGTGCGTTTTCTCTCCTGGTTTAATTCCGAGTGGGACCTGTCCGGCCAGCCCTTGCGAGTCCCTCCTAGCTCCATGTTACAGCCCCTCGTTACAGCCCCTCGTTACAGCCCCACTGCTCATTTCTGTTTGTTTCCCCTTCTCTGTCTCCCCCCAAATCCCAGCAATTCGTTTTGGACGGATGCCAAGATCTGAAAAAGCGAAGCTGAAAGCAGAAATTCTTACCTGTGAGCATGACATAGACGACTCTGAAACCGCAGACCTCAAGTCTCTTGCCAAGAGGATTTACGAGGCCTACTTGAAGAACTTCAACATGAACAAGGTCAAAGCCCGCATCATCCTTGCGGGGAAGGCCAGCAACAACCCAGTAGGTGTCCCTGCTGCCATTTAGTCTTGTCTGAAGTGTTCTCTTGGCAATGTGCCAACTAGAGTCGAGACTAATTGAGGAAACATGTCTAATGCAGAGAAAATAATATTGATCCCAAAGTCCAGCAAGAGACAGTAGACAGTTCATTCTGAGACTAAAATGTGGGTGAACAGCAGTTCCTGTCTTCTTGCTTGGATCTATCCCAACGCTCTTCGCAAGAGAATTATTATAATGGCTACGTACTTAATACACCAAAAGGGGAAAAAAGCCCCTGGTTAATACCTTACCAAGTACTAGGGTCGTTTCTCAAGTGTTATGTTCTTATGAAATCCCTATTTGAAGGCCGGAAAACAGAACCATTCAGACCCCTTCAGAATGTGCTCTGGCTCCACAGACTGGGCCCTGCACATGGACCTTATGGTCTGCTCACCCACACCCCTGCCCTATTCTTCAGAGAGAAGGCAGTGACACATCGGAGCTTTGAAAGGGTCACCTGTTTACAGAAACTTCATTGTCTTTTTGGCAAGTTCTGGACCTCTTCAGGGGCAACAGAGTTTGACCCATGTGGGCACTTGTCCACACGCCTGTAGTCTTTCGCTCTGTTACAGAATAAATCTCAGAGTTACCTTCCAAGAGGGGACAGCCCTAGGTTGGGGAATAAAGATATTTTGCCTTTTCCCTATGACTGTGGCAAAACAGGTTTAATCTGTAATAATGAATAGCTTGGAGCAATTCTTATTGGGAATTACTAGCTGGAATTTTTAGTCATAGGAAAATAAAGTATTTCACAAGCTGCTTACTTTCATGAACAAACCAAACCACTCTTACTGAGTCTTTTAACTCTTCCGTGAATTCTCCAGTTAAAGAGGCCGAGACATTTTAGAAGGTTCCAGCAGGCACCCACGCCAGGCGCCCCCCGAGGTTCGTACCAGGGGGACCCTTTCCCGATGACAAAGGCTCACCTTTTCACTTTGCATTTCTGCCCTGGAAATGATTAGTGTAGCCCCAAATGAGGGGAACAAAAACTTTTATTCCTGATCTTATTATTTCTACCTTGGATTTTAAGCATTTAAAGCAAACTTAAAAGTCATCTTTACTCTTAATGAAAGACCCCTGTTCGGTGTGAACTTGATTCCTGTAGAGTGCCCTTCTGTGTCTCCCCACAGAGACCCCCAAGGCTCCCTTGGCCAGAGTGAGGAAGTCAGGACGGTGAGGACTCTTCACACAGTTACTCTGTGGGCAGGAATCTGTTTGTATTTTGGTCTTAAGAAAATAAATAATAGATTAATAGTTTAGGATTGGGGTTTATAATTCTGTTTTCGGTAGGAAGACAGGATTCGGGGCACTGCTAAGAGTCAGATGTCTGCTCGTGCTCACGTACCTCCTGGCCAGGCACTGTGGGCACCAGTTTCCACTGGTTACTGTAGACCAGGTGTCTTCAAACTATGGCCCACGGGCCACATGCAGCCTGCCTAGGACATTTATCCGGCCCACTGGGTGTTTTTCCCCCTGCTGCCTGTCCTGTTTAGTAGCTGACTCATCCCGGGTCTAACAGTCCGGCCCTCCAATGGTCTGAGGGACAGTGAACTGGCCCCCTGTTTAAAAAGTTTGAGGACCCCTGCTGTAGACCATATGCTCTAAGCCAGGATCACATCTTCACCATGTCCTCTACACAGAATGTTGGAGGCTCCCTCTCCTCCCCACACCAGGCTGCTGGCCTTCTGGGGCTCGCTGCTTCCGGTACAGGGTACCCCACCACTCAGGGACACCCACCACCGGCCACACTGCCCAAATCTCCCCACAGAGCTCTGGTTTTGCGGCTGCCGTGGTTGTTGGCTGACCGTGGTCTGTGTGTATTCCTTCCAGAGTTTTGAAAGCAGTGCCTTCTGTTGGTAGGACAGCTGTTGGGACTGGGCATTAGCCCAGACATGCTTGCCTAGACCGTGCCCAGGCACTCTTCTCGAGTCTCCTTATATCAGGGCCAGCCTGGGTGCCCTCAGCCCTCACCGTAGCTTCAGGAAGGTGACCAACCCCTGGCCCCCCACCTGCCTTTGTTGCTGTTTGGGGGTGGGAGGAGGGACGGTGAATTTGCCAGTGAGCCGGCACAATTGCACAAGGTGGTGAACTCGAGCTGCAGGCCTGGGGGACAGGCCGCCTCCTCCCTGCAGGGGCTGCCAGGGTGGCAGCAGGTGCCAGCCCTTGGCTCCGACCAGAACTGGGCCCTCAGGTGTTCAAAGTCTTGATGTGGAAAAACCTAGACAGGTTTTAATTTTAAAGCAGTCTCTCTGGTTTGCTGGGGTTGGGTTCCATTGATCTCTGTAGTGGTCTTGTCCTTGTTCTGTGAAGACCACCTCATGGCCTTACAGTCAGATGAAGCAAAGCCCCCGCTGACCTCAAGCCAGTCAGGGCACTGGGGGACCTGGAGGGCAGACACTGCAGTGGTGACAGGGGAGGTGCTGCAGGGAGCCGTGTGGGTACCTTGCTTTGGGGAAAGGTGGGTGGAAAAAGTGTTTCTGTCTGGACACTAAGACAGGTTTAAGGCCCTGAAATTTTGGGCCAGAAAGTGGTCAGGGCCCTTAGTGATGGGTCCAGAGCACCTTTGGGGAGTCTGCTGCCTCTAGATTTCACAGGGATAGAATCAGAGCCGAGAGGCAGGGGGGACAGCAGTCCCCTCTGAGCAGAGCTTCCAAAAGGGGTGCTTTTCACCAGCATCTTCAGAAGTTAAGACGACCTATCAGGGGTTGAGAATATCATGAGAAGATTTTGAAGAAGCAACGTGGCAACGGGCTGAGGAGCTTTGGTGAAGGCAGAGCCTTTCCGGGACGTTTGTTTCCCTGCACCCGAGGGCTTGGCTCCCAGCCCACACGCATACTCTGTGCACACACGTGTGCGCACATGTCCTCACACACGTGCTCACTGTCACACGGGCTCAGCTGCGTTTGGCTTTACAAATTACCTCTGCCTTCTAAAAAGTCTTTATTATAGAGTCTTGGACTATCTCTGGTTATGGAAAAATCTTTACCTTCTGAGAAAACAATGGAATTTTAGACAAAATCATGAATCCATTGTAACCACCCTGGTATGCAAGTTGAGATTAAACAGAGTAAAATGTCCTGTTGGAAAAAACACATGAAGCCGCTGAGACGCCGCTGAGCACAGGGTTTTGAGATCAGTTCCAAAAGGAATCCAACATCACCTCAACATTTCAGAATCTTTGAAACAAGGGCGTGCTTCTGAGCACCATGCTGGGGTAGAATTGCCCCTGTTGGCAGGTGTTATCTTGTGCTGTGTCTTGGGGTTTGGCTTACTGCGTGTGGTTAAATATTATATCTACTATTAGTGCTTAAGTTGTCTTTACATTGAAACATGTGCTTGATATTTTATGCTGTTTCTAGAAATAAGTAGTAAAACGCAACCAAGAGCTTATTAAATTTAATTTTATCCAGAGAAGTTCTACCAATGATTCTTATTTAACTTTTCCTAAAAGATGATGGCTGCTAACTAGGAGGAATTAGTATCATTTAACACCGCAGAGCACAGCAAGCTGTGTCAAGGACAGCAGTGTGTAGCGAGGGGAGCGTTTGGGTCTTGGCTGGAGTGATTTGGGGAGACCGAGGCAGCTTTCTGCCTTGTGCTGCTTAACTAAATCTTCATAGCATGCTTGACTTAATGTATTTGAAATGAACACAAGTAACATCAGATATATTCATATTCAAATTTGAGTATAAAAGGCACAGTCCAAAGTTAAATATAAGCTGCACAGAATTTCTGAAATAGTCTCACTAAGAATGCTTATCAATCAAGTTTGGCAAATTTTCAGGGGCGTTTTATGACACAGATTCTCGTTACCTTTAATAAACATCTGTTTCTTAATGTTAACACTTGCTTTGTATTAAAATGGTTTTAAATTTTGCCTATTAAATGGGGTCTGCTTTATAAGATCCAAGTAACAATTTCATAAAAATGAAATGAAATATTTGTTACCATGTAAGTCCTCATTTATGAGAGTACAGTCCCCTTCAGCTAGTCCGGGTCCGGCTTCATGGACGTGTGAGCTATCTTACAGCCTTCGTGTTTAGAAGGCCCCACACTTGGGGTTAATGCGCTGCTGTTGCCATCTTGAAGTTCTTAATAATTATCTTTTTCTTTTTGGGGGAGACAGAGTCTCACTCTGTCACCCTGGGGTAGAGTGCCGTGATGTCAGCTTAGCTCACAGCAACCTCAAATTCTTGGACTCAAGTGATCCTCCTGCCTGAGCCTCTTGAGTAGCTGGACTATAGTCCACAATCCCACCGTACTGACACCTGGCTAGTTTTTATATTTTTAGTAGAGACGGGCTCTTGTTTGGGCTCGTCTCAAACTCCTGAGTTCAGGTAATCCTCTTGCCTTAGCCTCCCAGAATGCTAGGATTACAGGTGTGAGCCACTGTGCCTGGCCTTAATAATTTTGATCTTTTAACAAGAGGCCCACATTTTCAATTTTCTCTGGCTGCAGATTATATAGCCAGGCCTACACTAGTCCTGAGCAGTGTTCCACCAGATAATAAGTGATACCAAGCACTCAGTGGTTGGAACACTGTGGGAACCACCACCCAGCGGGGCCTCCCAGAACACATTTATGTTAAAGCCTCTGGGAGGTCCCAACTTCACTTAACTCAGTATTTCCCCGATTTTTTTTTCCAGTTTTTGACTGGGACTGGGTTTTTGAACCCACCACCTCCAGCATATGGGGCCAGGGCCCTACTCCTTGAGCCACAGGAGCTACCCAAGAACTCTTTTTATTTAAAAAAAAAAATTATTGGGTCAGCTGTAGCACAGTGGTTCCAGTGGCAGCCACATGTACTGAGGCTGGCAGGTTTGAAACTGGCCCGGGCCAGCTAAACAACAATGACAACTGCAACAAAAAAGTAGCCAGGCATTGTGGCGGGCACATGTAGTCCCAGCTACTTGGGAGGCTGAGGCAAGAGAATCGCTTAAGCCCAAGAGTTTGAGGTTGCTGTGAGCCATGACACCACATCACTCTACTGAGGGTGACATAGTGAGACTCTGTCTCAAAACAGAAAAAAAAATTATTTAGCACATTTGTTTCTGCTGAATGTACTTTAGAAAAAACCCAGTGATCAAATAAAGTAAAGGTGGCATGATAGTATATTTTCTGGAGTAGGGGGAATACTGCCATCTACCCTTTAAAAATATTTATTGAGTACATCTGATAAAAGTTAATTCTTTAAATCTGAATTTAAAGTTTCTGTCAAGAAGAACTACCCCAAACTTTTCATAACGGTGGTAATCTGGTCTGTTTTTAAGATCTTTGGGGAGAGACCCTTTTAGTCTTTCTTAATCAGACAAGATATTTAGAAAATAGGCTTTGAATTTCATACTGAGAGTGCTTTTAGTTACTCATGAGTAATTTCTAAAATATCATGGGCTAGGCGTGGTGGCTTATGCCTATACTCTCAGCATTTTGGGAGGCCATGGTGGGAAGATTGCTTGAAGCTAATAGTTCAAGAGCAGCCTGGGCAACATAGCAAGATCCAGTCTCTACAAAAAAAAAATTTTTAATTAGCAAGCTGTGGTGGTGGGCACCTATTGTCCCAGGTACTCAGGAGTGGAGGAACTCAGGATGGCTTGAGCCCAGCCAGGAGTTTGAGGCCGCACTGAGCTATGACCATGCCACTGCACTTCAACCTGGGTGACAGAACAAGACTTTGTCTCTAAAAAATAAAATCCCCTTTTCTCTGATGCAGATTTATAATCCAACGCTATGTTGCAAATTCTAATTCTGTGAACATATTTCAAAGCCAGCCTGTCTGATGGCTAATTCTCTCTACCTGGTCAGGCCACAGGTGCGCTGAAGAGGGTTCTGCACTGTGATCCTGGAGACTCTTGTGTGCTCCCAGAAAGCAGGAGACGCTTGGTGCCGTGGATGCAGGAGCATCAGCAGTGGTGGGTTCTGCCCACTGGCAGGTGCACCTGCGCTCTGCGTCAGTGTTCCAGAGGTTTGGAAATAATGGCTTCACCACTGCTCTGTTGCCCTGTGTTCACTGTAGACCACGCTGTAAACCAGAGACACCCCAGAGGCTGTCATTTTCTGCTCTGCACACAGATGCAATTTCAGCCAAGTGGGGTTTGTCCCCGTTCTCCTCAGCCCCACCAGACGTATAGTCCCTTCTAAGCCTGTTGGCTTCAAATAATGTGGCCAGTCATCTCTTCTTCCATAACAAGCCCTTTAGAAAATGGCAGGACCCTCAGGTTCAGACGTGAATGGCCCCACAGCCTGTGGGGAGCTGCCTTGGGGCCTTGGTGCTTGTTCTGGAAGCCAGAGTCCTGGGTGAGGATGATGGAGTCCTGCACACAGAGAAAACCAGGCACTCCGCACCTTCTCCACATGATCCCTGAAGGTTTAACAGTGCTGGTTTGCTCACGTCTACAATGTATTTTACCTACAACTTTCTGAGTTGTGTATGTTCACATGTTCAACGGCGTTCAGTAATGAAGCTTACTGCTAAAGTTTATAAATTGGTAAAATTAAGAACTATTGCAATTAGGTCTCTCAAAATAGTATTTAGGAGTTCAGTGACTATTATAAAGATCAAAGGTACTTTGCTAATACTCTTCTTGTTAGCTTTCTTGCCAAAATCAATACATCACTTTCTTAGCAATGAAATCACTACCCAACGTCAGGCGATGTTACCTCACTGGTCTATGTTGTTCGTTTTCCATGAGTGTCTCACTTTCCCCGGCCATTGTGGTTTTAAAGTTGTCTGAGGAGGTGGCCTGTGTCTCGTGCGCCTTTTGAATTCTCCATAGCACCAGGGTGGTGGTTTGGATACAGCAGGGACTTGTCCGTTCGTTGGGGATTGAGCAGAGCTTGCCACAGACCATCTGACTGAGTTCAGCGTTCTTCTTTGCAGCCTTTTGTTATACATGATATGGAGACGCTTTGTATGGCCGAGAAGACGCTGGTGGCCAAGCTGGTGGCCAACGGCATCCAGAACAAGGAGGCAGAGGTGCGTATCTTCCACTGCTGCCAGTGCACGTCAGTGGAGACCGTCACGGAGCTCACAGAGTTTGCCAAGGCCATCCCAGGCTTCGCAAACTTGGACCTGAACGACCAAGTGACGTTGCTGAAATACGGAGTTTATGAGGCTATATTTGCCATGCTGTCTTCTGTGATGAACAAAGACGGGATGCTGGTAGCATATGGAAATGGTTTTATAACTCGGGAGTTCTTAAAAAGCCTAAGAAAGCCATTCTGTGACATCATGGAGCCTAAGTTTGACTTCGCCATGAAGTTCAATGCGTTGGAACTGGATGACAGTGACATTTCTCTTTTTGTGGCTGCTATAATTTGCTGTGGAGGTGAGTGGTTGATTTAATCCTCCGGAGCCGGGTCACGTACAGGCTCCTGTCTTGAAGAGTTTGGCAGTGGTAAATTCAACACCAGCCTGAGCTGTTCAGGCGGAGTGGACACTGCAGGGTGGGGGGACGTCTGGGTAGACGTGAGTGGTAATTATGTCGATATTGTATGACATTACAGTGTATAGTGTTATTATATATAAATAAATATTTCTGTATTGTATAATTATACTTCAATTATGACATACAAATATACTCCATTTCTATTATAATTATATCTAATATTATAAACAAGTATGTTTATATTGAATATGTTGGATAGAATATAAGCATATCAGGCACAATTACAATTATATTATGATATATAATACAGCAGAACCTCTGTAAGGTGACCACCCAAGGGACCGTACATACAGAGGGGTCACATAAGGAATTAGGCCTACGGTACTGATATGTTACATGTGGTGCGTGTCCCAATTTTTGAAAATTAGGCCGACTTGAGGAGGTGGTCAGTGCAGGGAAGTGGTCAACAATGGAGGTTCTCCTGTAGTATATATGGCCTATATGTTATAATATGATATTCTTACAGTATTATTACATAATTGTATTATATCCATATTATAGTCTAGAATCTCTAAAGTGCCAAACAATGTTAGTGTACCTGGTGTCACTATTGGCAATAGCTGGTGCTGTTTCCTAATGAAACCTACGGGTAGCTAAGTGGCAGCCACTGCAGGGTGCGGTTTGCTGGGGAGACAGAACCCAGTGAGGAAGGCTGGGCCCCTCTGTGCAGGCTGGCTCTGCAGCCCAGATATTTGGCTCAGTGCACGTGCCTTTAAATAGCCCTGTCTTGGGTCTAGGAAGGTCATCCTCTGACTGTAAACTCGGCTGACTTTACCCAGCCGTGGTGAAGACTGAGGGGAGTCACTACCTCCCCCCGCCAGCTGCCCAAAGGCATACTGTTCCATGATTTGTCCACTGCGGAACTGAGGCTGGCTGCATCCGTCTGGCCTCAGGCCTACCTGGCGGGTCCCTGTTACTGCCAGGCTGGGCAGTAGTCAGAGGGACAGAGTCCTTACACTCTGGAATAAAGTATAAAAGGGCAAAGCAGTCACACATGACTACTCTGGGCAAAAGCAATTGCAGAACGATTTATATGTAGCATAATCACAGTTTTTTTAAAGAAATTATAATCCTGTATCGATCCTATTAAAAAAATGTCTGGGGAGCTATATGTTATAGTTGTTATGGTGGAGTTAAAATTATCTTTTAAAAAATTTCTCTGTTTAAAAACTTAGTAATTATGGCTTGGCGCCCGTAGCACAGTGGTTGCCACACCAGCCACATGCACCGAGGGTGGCGGGTTTGAACCCGGCCCAGGCCAGCTAAAAAACTTAGTAATTATAATTATTTTACAACAATGAAGATAAACACCCCCCCCCATTAGCAACACTTGAAAGGCCCCAGTAACGGATGGGGCTTTAAAGGGAGCGCCACCTGTGCAGTACAGTCTGGGGCAGTGTGCTCTGGACCCAGAGTCAGGGTCATAGCCTGAGATCGTCCCGGATAGTCTGGTGCCAGCTGCCCCAGGGGAGTCACCTGCCCCATCATCCCCGTCTCAGGGGTCCTCTGCATCCTTTCCAGCTAGTCAGCTCCCTGCCTCAGCTCCCCAGGCACTTCTTACCTGGCTCTCTTTAGCTGACTCAGTTGGAAGGTGCCTGTGACAGAACTGCAGGCCACATGCCGTGAGTCTACCGTGATCACACTACTTAAACCTGGTGGAAAAACCGAAGCCAGATGTGTAGTTTTGACTCAGGGATAAGAAATTCACTTCCCATATTATGCAAAATTGTTGCCATCACTATCAGGATGTACCGTTACCCCTCATGTCTTGGGTTTCGTCCCCGACAGGCTGTAAGCAGGTAAACCCGCACAGTCAGGTGGAGCCCGGGTGCTGCTGTGGCCTGATAGTGTGATAGTCCTTATTTTGCTTAGGGACTTTGGAAAAATCTGTTTCCATGTTCTAGTCTAAAAGCAGCTCGGCTTTTCTGTGTGAAATAGGAATGTTTGGTTCCTCGCGCTGATGATCAGTTGTCGGTGATCGTCACACTCAAACGTCTCTCTCTTCTTTTGAGAATAGATCGCCCCGGCCTCCTAAACGTAGGACACATTGAAAAAATGCAGGAGGGTATTGTGCATGTGCTCAAACTTCACTTGCAGAACAACCATCCGGACGATATCTTTCTCTTCCCAAAACTCCTTCAAAAAATGGCAGACCTCCGGCAGCTGGTCACGGAGCACGCGCAGCTGGTGCAGATCATCAAGAAGACGGAGTCGGACGCCGCGCTGCACCCCCTGCTGCAGGAGATCTACAGGGACATGTACTGATACTTGGAGCTCAGCAGCAGCAGCGGCGGCTGCTTCTCAAGGACCTTCCACGTTGACAGCACTACAGAGGCGCAATGGGAGCAGTGTGATTTTGCACAAATATCCACCACAGTAGCCTTAGAGGCTGGAAAGCCTGAGCCCTAGGTAACGGGAACGCTATTCCTCGTCTGTCTTTGTTTTAACCAGGCCTTCTGAGAGCGTGCATAGCACTCAAATGCTGGTGACAACTGGCTAACATCAGGACTTGGAAAATTAAGGGGGCATGATGTTCAATGATCTGATAATTTTAGCTCACCCAGTGTTAATCAGCTCACATTTCTTCACGTCGCATTAGTAACTGACCATTTAATTAACTGGTAACCTCGAAATAAGCGCCTGGCTTCCCTTCCTACTACTCTTTTGACTCTGTGCTCCTTTATAATTTTGAAAACTAATCAGCACTTTTTTTTTTCCAACAACAATTACAATTCTGTAAATTTAGATGCATCCAAAGGTTAGGTATTTTAAAAGCAGCAAAATATTTATTTGGAAGACTCCACTTCTGTTTCCTGAAACTGAAGGAGGACAGTGCGCTGCTTTGGAATCACAGGATTGAGGTTTTAAAGAACTGTTTGATAAGCTATCAAGATGCAGCTGTGGTTTTGTTTTCAGTTCACTGTTTCCGTGGTCGTAACTAATATGTGGAAAAGCCTACTTCCAGGTTTGTGCACAAGAGCCCAGAAAACGACGTCTCCAGCCCCCGGACCGTTCAAGCTAGTACCTGCGGTGAGCAGGAGGAAGGCCGGCTGCGAGGGTGCTGGTCCCCTCCTTGCCTTCTGTTCCTGTGAAATCGGAACCAGCTCACTCATACCGTCTGTGGGCATGATTATCTTTTTAGGGACAAATTATTTGTAAATGTTCTTCTGGGCCCCATTTGGCAGCTCCTATGTCTTTTCCTATGTTGCTTTTTACAATGTGATGCTTAATTTTTTTAACTCTTGGTGGTGGCACATGCTTCCTGGAGTGACAAGGAGGCACATGTGACTTTACCGCCTGGGCTGGGAGGGGCTGCCCCTGACAGGGAGAGAGGGGCACAGTATCCTTCAAATGGCAGTTTCACTCAGTCTCAGATTGCACAGCAGTTACTTTTTTTTTTTTTTTTAACACAAACATTTAGATCGTTAAGTCTCTTCCCCCCACCCCACTCTGTGTGTAAGGTCATTTTTCAAACATCTAAAATAGTTATTATAGCCTTAAAGATCAGCTTCTCAACCTCAGTTCAGCTGGGAAGGCAAAGTCGATATGGCAATTTGTCTAGAACACAAGGACCTGGAATTACTTTCTCCTCCTGTCTACCTAGAGGATTAACTGTGCCTCCTGCCAGAACTGGGCTGGAACTGCCAGTGCCGGCTGTGACCTCCATGGGTGCCACCGCACACCTTCTGTGTCCTCGAGGCCCCTCCCCTATCTCTAGAAAATCTGGTGCTTCTGAGGCTGTTATGTAAAGAATGTGCAGGACTGACAGGGATCAAGTTCCCAGTTCCACGTTATGAAAATATGACAGCAAAAAGGAATGAAACTGTGAGACTTTAACTAGAAAAAAAGTGGAAGTCAGGATTAGGATAGCCTTTCTTAAAGATCACACACTTAGTGGTGTTTTGGCTTTGTTTTGTTTAAGATCTAATCAGAGGGTCTGCTGCCCCAGGGTCCTATGAGTCAGAAGCAAATCTAAGTGTCCCCAGGCCAGTCAGAGGTGAGCCTCACTCTGAGGAAGCCAGCCCCTAGCCACATTCACAGCCAGAGTGAGAACTCCCTTGTTCAGTGAGACTCATTTCCGGCTCACAGGCTGGAGTCCAAGGTCATGTGCACGTTGCCTCCTCCGTACCATGCAGCTCTTGCTCTGGTGTGCTCTGGACAGGTGCTGTTCCTACAGGCCTGACCTAGGAGAGTAGGCTTCAAAGTTTTCTGAGAAGCCATTAACTCTGCTTAAATTTTTATAAAACCTATCCAAATATTCCCTATTTCAAGCCTTCGGCTGTAACAGTCAGGCTGGTGCTCTGTGTGAGCTCTGGGATGCTGGGCAGTGTTAGTGAGGGTGAAGGTGGTGTCCCAGTGAGGCCAGAAGGGAGCCTACAAGTGATCCCAGCTTGAAAGTCACCCAGTGGTGTTCACTGGTATTAGTGGGGAGGAACTACACATGCTCCCATTTCTTTAAGTCGCTAATTGCTACTCAATGCCAGACTATTTTGGATCACCCAAAGATTTCTCAGGGTATCAACAGTCAAATGTAGGCTGATGATGCACCAGTTCAGAATACTGCAGCATTTGCAACGGAGCTGTTCAAGAGCGCATTCGTTACACTGATTTCTAGGGTTCACTAGACCTCAGAAAGGGTACAAAAGATACGTCATCAGGGATTCAAGGAGTTTCAGACCCGTGTGGGGTCCACTTCCTCTACCAGTGAACAGAGATCAACTTAATCCGCCTTTCATTGTTTAAACTTGGTTCTTCATTTTCTCAACTTTTAAAAGCAAAAAGTGCCAAACTCCTCAGAGACCACAGTTACCAAATAATCTGGTTTCACATGCTGACCAGAATGGAGGAGCACCTGGGGCTCATCTGAGACGGGCCTCCACGTGCTGGCCAGATGCAGGACTAGGGGCTAGGCGCAGGCTGCTCCCAAATCCGCTGGGAGCCGAGCACAAAGCCCCCCCACCCCCACTTCTGCATTCTGGGCATTTCCATCCGTGTGCCCCCCGTGCTGGATTCTGCCCTGACCACCCTTTGGAGGCAAGAAAACCACTCAGGCAGGAGGCTGCTTAGATGATGTGCAGAATTTTCAAAACAGGACACTTCCAGCTACAGCAGCAAGAACAGCCCTGGAGGTGGCGTGCATACTGAGAACACCAGCTAGTGACGACCATTCCTCCTCTCTACCCTGCTCACCAGTTTACCCTTGATCTTCCTCCATCTCTGATGGACACAGAATTTCTGCCAGGACACATGTAATGGATATGCAGAGGGGTAGAAAGAAACCCAGCCCTTGGGGCACTCGGAAGCTTGCAGGAGCTTTCCCTAGGATTTTTTTTTTGGAGGGGGGGAGGTACCTTTGCACTTGTTCTGACACATTTCTTGCACTGGCTATTTAAGACTCTAAGGGACCCAAACTGCCTTGAACATTGTCGCAGGTTACAGGGACAGCACAGCACCCCAGAGCGGAGCAGAAGTTGGTGTGCAATGCTAAGTAAACTATTAATTTGGCCGCCACCTCCACTAAGTGCTGTGTACTAGCTACCTCAACAGGAGCTGCAGCAGGCACCCTTAACATCAAGTGCACCCATGCTGGGCCCTTGGTGTCTCTGTAGTCAGGCCATTTGTAACCAGGGCTCCTGAAGCATGCGCACACCTGTGGCTGCCTGAGCACAAAGAAAGGAGCTTATGGTACTTGCTAAGGAATTTTGGTTTTTAAAGGGAACCTTAAAAATATGTACATGCACAAGTTGCTGCCACAACTTGGTGCACTGAGACTGGGCGTGACCCGGGTTTAGGATGGCCCAGTCTGCAGTAGCCCGTGTCCCAGCAGGAGCTCCCCTCTTACCTGTGCCTGCTAGCCAGTGGAGAAGTCCCTTTCTAGGAGTGATCCTGCCCAGGAGATGACAACAGGAGCCTCAAAGCAAGCCTTAATACCCCATCACTTTCCCAGGTCTGGCTCTTGGCATGCACCTGCAGCCTGGTGTTTGATCCCAGGCATTTCCTGCCTCCAGCTCCTACTGTGACAGAACCACTGTGTGTCCGACCACCGTGACACCCGGCACCTTTGATACTTACCAGCCAGATGCATGACAGGGAGATTATCCTGACCTAGTAGTCACGGCTGTCTTTGGAATGTCTCACTGAACTCCAGTTTAAACCCAGCAAGACCAGCACTCCCCGTTGAGACTGAGGCCACCTCCCCAGCACCACCTCAACTCAGGAGGCCTCTGAAAATGCAGATCCCACCAGAAAAACGGGTCAGGTGCCTACAGCCAGCCACCCTGCTGTGGTTCCTGACAGCTTGCAAAGCAAGTTCCTGTAGTCTCCTGTGCACTTCGGCCCCCATTTTAAAATGAAAACACCAGCCTCGGGATGTACAGCCATGTCCTTGGGCCCTAGGCACTGTGCACTTTCTCCACCTCCTGTGGCCTCTGCTCTTCCATGGCACTGACAGCTGACAAGGGAGAGGCCAGATGGCCCGACCAAGAGGCTGCAGCCGTCCACCCCCCTCCCCGTTTGAGGATGGCCAGCTGGTCTTCTGCAGTAAGCACTGCCTGCCTGATGCTGTGCCCTGAGCCATGACTGTGAGTTCAGAACAGGGGTGTAGGTTCAGGCGAGCCAAGGGAACTGCACTGTCCATAGAAGTCACAGAGCAGGATGGACACCCCCGCCGAGCATTCACTAATTACTAACGAGGTCCACAGAGTGGCTCCAGTAAAGTATTTGTACTTATTTTAAAGTGGTCCAGCTTTTCTTAATGTGATCCAAACTGATTGTTCAGCTATGTGGGAATTCCTTTCCCACCAGATCTTTGCATGGGGCCATCAGGGGACTGTGGGGCTGTTCTGGCTGTGATGGTGGAGCCGTCCTTCCTGCCCGTCTTCAGATGTCACAGTCTGGAAGTGAAACACCCACGAACCCCTGCCATTCTTCTGGGAGGAGCGTGACAAACGCTGCTGGACCTGCCTCAGCTGTCCAGGTGTCCTCAACTAAAGGACACCTCACCATGGGCCTTGCTGATACCATTAAACCCAGTGGCCCTCCTGCTGTGAGGGTCTTTCTACTTAGATCTAAAAATAGGCTCCAAATGTTGAGCTCTAGGTTTTTGCTGGGATTTATGTTTTTTAGGGGCCATTTTGATAGAATTCAGGAAAATGTCATCAACCCTATAGGTTAGTTAGGGCAAGAACAGAGGCACCAAGTTTGGTCTGACTTCATATGGGAGATCCATTATCCTTCTCTGGAAACCACAATACACACTAAAATGTGAAATTGGAAGTTTTGCTTAAAAAAAAAAAAACAGATGAGACGCTTCATGCTTTAGTTCTAAGTAATGACATAATGCCTCCCATGCTATTTTTGTGGAATGCAGAAGCTTCTTAAAGTTATTTCAGTGCCGTGGGCTGCAGGCTTATCACAAAAGCCACGTGTACAGCCCCTCATTAGGGCAGAGAGCAAGAGGGGTGGTGCCCAGATGCCTGAGGACATGATCGCCTATCTGGAACAGGGCAGCCAACTGACCATTTGCTTCTCAGAATTTCAGTTTCAGACACGAGTAATAAAATCAGTTACTTCCCAGATCAATCCTCCCCAGCCCCTTTGTGGGCAGGGCGGGGCGGGGCTGCTGAACACACATAGCCACATGCTCGAGTCCTCTGCCAAGACCAGACCAGACTGTCCACATGCAGTGTTGGATCTTAACCCAGGCAGCATTAAGTACTTTAGTGGCCCATGGTTAATAGACCCATTATTTGCAAAGAATTGTTTTAAGGTAAGAAATATTGATGCTTGTATCATAGAAAATTAAAGTTTTTTTTAATTTAAAAAATTGCTAGTTTGGGTCAAATGCATGGCTTTCTAGGGACAGTGGTGAGCCCAGGGCAGGGGGTGTGTGGCCACCCGGAGGGGAAGCCTGGGCACCTTTCCAGGACCAGGGTCTCAGCTCTGCCTCCCAGAGGTATTTAGGCTTCAAGCCCTGAGGACAAGTGAGTGGCTGATCTTTTCACAGTATCACTCACTTTTGGAAAAGTCACTTTTCTTAAAGGCACAGTCAGTTCCTTTTTCAGGCCTAAAAAGAAATGTACCTCATAAAAGAAAGGCCGCTTGGTCCCTTTGTGGTGAAACTTCAGTGTTAGTGTTGAGTGTCACTATTTTTTCTACACTGTGTGGCAAAAAGAACTATATTAATAGCTGTATTTTACATATTGTGATTTGTTTTTTTACAGATATCCTACTACAAATATTTTACTAACTTACAATCATTCATCGAATAAGAGACATTTTAATTCTTCTGAAATCAGTGTTAATTGATATATATTCTTAAAAGTCTGGCTCTTAAACCTACTGGAAACACAAAAAAAGCTGACATAAAACGGATACAACTGTGCACACACGTGTACACACACACAGCTTTTCACTTCTGAGCCAGGCAGAATTTACTTTCCATGTGTAAATCTGTCCCCTTCACCGTCCTTCTTATGCAGGAAGTGCAGGTGACTCTCCCTCTGCACTAACCTATCCAGTTAGAGCCACTGAGTTCATACTGACAGTGTTTTGCTAAAGACCCATTACTACTCTTGTTTAGTAAATAGCTGTCTGCTTTTCAGGGAATTATTACCTATAGGTTATTACCAAAGAACTCTGGCAATTCGAAATATCCTGATTCAAACTGTTTGTACATGTTGGGTCTTGCCATCCTCCAGATGGAGTGGACCCCACAGCTCCATGAGTTCCTCAGACCATCTCAGTATCTTATAACTCTCTGCGGTCCACGATGCCATTACACTAACACCCTGGAGAGAGGGCATGCAAGAAGGGCCAAATCCCAAAGTGAGGATGGTGCTTGGTTCCTCGGCAGGTGTTCATTGGTCCTGCCCTTGGTTGCCTCATGTTCCCAGGATGTTTAGGGGCTTCAAAGCCTTTGTTCTTTACACCAGATGGGAGCAGTTGCAGTCAGAACTTTTGAGCAAGCTCTGGCGTCCTCTCCAGCTTCATTCTTTCCGGGGGGTGGGGGTGGGGATGTTTATCAGGGGCCTCAGGAATTACAGGTGCGCAGAGTAAGGCAAACAGAATTTTTCTAGCCACATTAACTGATTGTTTCCAGGCAATTAGAAAATGACTATAAAAGAACCTCATTTTTGTAAAATCTTGTGTCTTCTTCATCTTCCTATTAGGAGATTGAACTGACCATATGCATTGATTTATATCCTGAATTTATGGGAACTTACATGTTTGGAATGTCCTACTGTAAGACTGATGAATGTAAAGAATTAATTTCAGGGTACAGTTTTGCCTTAATGGTTTAAAAAAATAAACTATTTTTAAAAATGTTTTGGTGAATTTTGGGTGATGCTGTGAAACGGTTTGGTGTGAACAAACCAAATCCCCAGCTGGAAGGTCTGCGACAGCGCCCGGCACCCCTCCCCTGACTGAGGCTGTCTTCACCTGTACAGGCCCCTCTGTCCTTCAGTGTATGTACAGAATGGATCAGGGACAATGTGGCCCCACAGTATGACACCCTTTCATTTGAAGTAACATGACAAAAGAAGCTTTTAAAAGCCTGGGCACTTACATAAACGCGAACACACACAGTCAGTAAGAGCTCTTTACTGTTGCTCTACCACAGGACAGCTGGCCTTGCAGGAGTAAGACAGAGCAGCTCCCACCTCTAAGAACTCTGAGCAGACATTTCCAAGTTCACACAAATTGCTCCCGGGGAAGCTACAGGGGACAAGGGTTCGTCGTGGGAGGCAGCGCTGCAAGAACACCCGCTGGCTAGGAGACTGGGCTTCACGGGCCCGAGGGCCGAGTTCCAGGTGCTGTGGCCAGGCCGCGTGATGGCCTCCAGGTGCAGTGGGAATGCAGGATGCCCATGGCACTCCTGACCCAGGCAGGGGACAGGGAACATAACTGGTCCTGAGCTACAGCTGAGGGAGCTGGAAAGGCCAGGAGCCAGCACTCAGCTTCCAGGAGACCCCATCCCTGCTGGCCCCGAGAACATGGGAGAGTTGGGTTGTCTCCAAATGTTTGAGTAGAAGGATTACTTTTCAAAAACAGCAACTGGTTCTTTGGGGTTTCCATTGTAAACAAAATAATCAATATTTAAAAATAACATTTCTTAAGCCTCACACAAGGATGTGAAGTAAAGTCTAGACCTACCGACTAGCTCTTGAAGGCAGCCACCATGGTTTTCACTGCCACCCTGCAAGGCACCTTCTCCCATGCACACCCGCGGGCAGTCCCTCCTGAGGGGTCTCCGCTCACAGTCACCTCTGAGCATCCCTGAGGGAAATCTGGTGCCTGCCTTTGGGCTGCCCTCTTAGCATGGCTCCCATGGCTCTGTTGCTGCTCCAAGCTGGGCAAGGCTCCCCTAGGCCACAGAAGCTGCTCCTGACGGCATGGCAGCTCCCAGCTCTGTGGCATCCCTGATCCTGATGGGCCTGGAGCTCTGTGCATGGTGCTGCCTGCTGCCTGGACACTGGCCTTGCTCACGGCTGAGAACTGGGCTGGCTGGAAGGCCTTTTTGACGGAGCTTTTCTTTTCTCCAAGTCTTGCCGAATTTCCTGAGGAAAAGCACTGATGTTCTTCTGGACACAAGGGAGGCAAAATCTCTTGGAGTAAAATAGACTGCACTCCTGAAAGAAGGGAAAGGCAGGGGCTGGCACCCCGGGGAAGATGCAGCTCCACTCGGAGGCCAGCCCTTCACCACATGCAGGGACCTGGGCAGGGCCCCCTAGGAGGCCCAGAGCCAGGGGACATGGCCAGAGCCAGGCCAGCAAGAGGGAGGGAGGGGCCTGAGGGCCTGGTAGGGTGTCCAGGAGAGGCAATGAAGGCCTGGGCCACAGTGGAAACAGCTGGCACGGGATAGAAAGACTCCGGGGTCCACGCTGCTCCTTCACAGTGAAATGACAACGACAGGAAGCTGTAGCATGGGCCACAGCCACAGAGGATGGAAATGGATGCTGTGTGTGGAGGACACCCTGCCAACAGGGACCACCTGCTCTGGACTCACATACAGAAGAAAGTAAGTAACTTTTGTTTTATTTGGGCCCTCTATTTGGGGGGTTTCCTCATTCCGGCAGCTTAGAGAGCATGCCTTATGTAAGGAAGGCTGTCCTTCCTGCAGTTTTTTTTTTTTTTTTTGAGACAGAGTCTCACCTGGTCACCCTTGGTAGAGCGCCATGGCATCTTAGCTCACAGCAACCTCAAACTCTTGGATTCAAGTGATCCTCTTGCCTCAGCCTCCCAGGTAGCTGGGACTACAGGCGCCTGCCACAGTGCCTGGGTATTTTTTAGAGACAGGGTCTCACTCTTGCTCAGGTTGGTCTCAAACTCATGAGCTCAGGCAATCCACCCACTTCAGCCTCCCAAGTGCTGGGATTACAGGCGTGAGCCACCTCACCTGGCCTTCCTGCAGTTCTTAAGTTGCTCGGTAACAACCTACCACCCAATCAAAGGAAGCTGGAGACTTCTGATCCTTTGTGGGGTCCCTCCCGTTGCTCACCAAGTACAGCCAAATTCAAGGTGCGGCATCAGGGCTCCTCACCCCCGGCTCACCCCACCTTTCCAGTCTTCACTCACAGCTTCCTCTCAGCTGTTAGCTACTCTATGCACCTGAAACACTCCCTACACATCTTCCCTCCAGGCCTGTGCCTATCGCATCCACCTGGCTGTTGTTAGTGTGGTCTGGGACACAGCCCCCTGTGTGCACCTCGGTGTATGGCAGATGCCTGGGAACTTCTCAGGCCAGGACCACTCTGGCTATACAGCCATGCTCTGAAAGCCACACAGCTACACCTCTGTCCATCCTTGGGTTTTCAGCTGTCCAGGGACACCTGGCCCACTCAGCCTCTCTGAACCTCAGTTTCCTTATCTACAAAATGGGTGTAATACTACTTTACCTGACTAAATTGGGTGCAGGACTGAAAAAAGCCTCATGTGTAGAACAGGTCCCAAGCACAGGGCCTGGCACACAACAATTGATCAAAAAAGGACAATCCCTTCTTCTCAGAGGTCCCTCCAAGTGCACATAGAAAGGTCACCATCCGTGGAGAGAGGGGCACGGCTGTCTGTACTGTCAGTGAGAGGGTAAGGACTGGGCAGGGCACTGGGGATAGGACAGTGCCTCTAAGAATCTACTTCTATTCCTCAGGCTGAGAACTTCTAACTGACCCTCACTTGCCCCCTCACCTGTCCCCTTTGTCAACTGTAGGATAGACAGCTGGGCTCTAAGGACCCTCATAGCCTCCCTACTTAGAGATGGTTTTGGGGTCTCTTGGAGGCTCTCAGGATCAACACAGCAAGGACAGGTGCCCCAGGTGCGCACTGTTACCCACCGGGCCCACACACACCAGTCTACCGCACAAGCTGCAGCAGGAGCCAAGGATCAGGAATCCAGCCTTGTCAGAGGTGAAGGGGTCCTTCATGACATAGCTTTCCTCCAGGAGGCTGCAGAAGAGTAATGCCCGCTGTCAGGTGGTGTGAGCAACGCCCTGCAGCAGTGTGGGCCTCCACACCTCTGCATGCCTGCACGGCTCACTGGGGCAGGGGACTGGCTCACCCGTGCTGCAAGGTAGTGATGAAAAGGCCCAGCAGTTGGGGGCTGCACTGGAACTGAAATCAGACCTGCTCCCAGCTCTGTAACTGCCATGGTGGAGCGAAATGCCCCCTCACACCAGAAGGGCTGATACAAAATGAGCCCTAGACCCCAAACTGATTCACAGCCTAGGGGTATAGGGCTCCATCTAAGTGCCCCAAGCCCTTTCTTATGTCCCCAACTGCCTGCTTCCATACAGGGAGAACCTGGCACTTCTTCCAGCCTTACAGCCCCCCGAGGCAGGCTGGCCTCATTCTGACATCAGAATAGACCACAGGAAAGAAGGATGACACCCAGGTTCCTGGTCAGCAGAAAACTGTAGCCAGAAGAAGCTGGAGGTTAAGAAATCAGTCTCAGGCCTGCTCTGGGCAGGTCTGTGGGAAGCTGGTTCTCATGACTTACTCCCAATAGTGTAAGAGCTGCAAAGAGGATGGGCCTTCCACTAAGGAAGTGTCACAGCAGGAATGGCAACAAGGGCACAACCCGAAGGCGGAGGCCACCAGGGTCCCTTGTGTTTCCACGTGCTGAACTACATCAGCCTGGGCCACAGAACCTCTGAGGAGCTAGTCCTGAACTCTGGGCTGGGAGTGGAGGAAGGGGTTAGGAAGTTCTGGAGGAGTCAGACGGTACTCAAGCCTTGCCCTGGGCCTCCTAGGTCACACCTGAAGCATACTGAGCCTGGGCAGACATGGGCCTAAAGCACAACACCCAAGCCACATGTTAGACTCAGGTGTGGCACTTGCCAACCAGCTCTGAGCATGGGCTTTCCTAGCACTGGCCCAGAAAAGTATGTACTCACACCACCGACTGGGTGTCAGGGGGCTTCTGTCCCACGTAGCTGTATGGAGCTGTCAAAGCACAGAGCTCACACTCAAACACACCCAGGGGATGGTGCTCTGCCTCAGATACCATCTGTAAGATCAAGAGAATGGGGTGCATTACCTTGAGAACCAAGAACCACCCACATCCTCAAGCCTCCCCACCTGCTGCATACTTCTTACCAACAAAATCCAACCCCACTCCCTTTCTAGGGAACCTCAGGTCCAGAGCAAGAGACCTGTTCAAGGTCACATGTTACTTTCAACTGCACATGAGAAATTCACCAAGATAGGCTCAAACTTTAAAAGAATAAAATCAGAGTATGTTCTCCAATCCCAAAATAATTAAGTAAGAAATCAGTAACAGAAAAAATAACCAGAAAATCCCCAAATATCTGGAAATTAAACATTATTTCCTAAAGAAACCATAGTTCATAGAAGAAACCAAAAGGAAATCAGAAAATACTTTTCTAATGAAAACTAAAATACAACATACCAAAATATACAGAATGCAGCTTAAGCAATGCTTAGAAGGAATTTCATAGCTTTAAATTTTTATATTAGAAAAAAACATTTCTAAGCTTCTAATTTAAGAAACTGTAGAAAACCAAATCATATCCAATGTAAGTAGATACAATAATAAAAAAAATTAAAGAAATACAAAATCAACAGAAAAAACTCAATAAAACCAAAGCTGTTTATTTTTAGTTTTTAAAAAAATCCAATAGAATTGATAACCTCTAATTAGATGAATCAAAGGAAAAAAGAAGATACAAATTAGCACTAACAGGAAAGAAAGTGGGACCACCACTAAGACTAGAGACAGTTAAAGGATACTAAGGGACGTTATGAACAACTTAGTACGAATAAATCTGACAATTTAGATGAAATGGACAGATTTGGTGAAAAACACCAATTATGAAAAGTACTCAAGAAAAAAATAGGAAACCCTGTATCTACTAAGAAAATCAAATTCATAATTAAACCTTTTCCTGGAAAGAAAATAAAACAAAAGAACATATAAAAAAACTTCATACCTAGAAGACTTTTCTGACAAATTCTGTCAAGCACTTAAGGAAGAAACTCAGAAAACAGAGGAAAAAGGAACACTTCGGCAGTAACTTTATGAAGTCAGTACAGTATCATATGGACAATAAAACCACCAGTATGACCCTGATATCATTCATCAGGCAAAGCTATTACAGGGAAACTACAGGGTAATATCCTTCATGACAGAAACACAAAAGTATTAGCAGACTGAACTCAGTATGTAAGAAGCCTAATGCATCATGACTACGTGACTTTATCCCAGGTGTGCAAGGGGTTGGTTTAACATTCAAAAAACCAGTGAATGCAATCCTCAATAATAAAAGGAGAAAGAAAGAAAATTATATATTCATTTCAACAGACATAGAGAAAGCACAACAAAATTCAAGGCTGTCGGTGGTGCAGCTCCCAATTTAAAACTAAGCGGCTCCTCAATTCCCTTCCTTGGCTTTCAGAGACTCTTTAATTTGGGAGCTACCTTCCCTGCTCCCCACTCTATCTCCCTTCCCAAGCCAAGTTACCATTCAGCTGGCTCACTTCCAATCCTCCAAATATGCCTGGACCTTCTCACCTCCTTGCCTTTGCTCCAGCTATTTCTTCCATCTAAAGTCTTCCCCCACAGATCTACCTAAGGATTCCCTCTGGCTGTCCTGAAGATTTTATCTTTGACTTTCAGCAGGTTGTGTAAATATCTAAGTATTTTTCTTTTATTTACCCTTATGGTGCTTCTTTAAGCAAATCCTTTGATCTGTAGTTTGATATCTTTTATTATTTGAGGGAAAATTTAAGTATTTTTTCTGCTGAGATTCTAACTGTAAATGTTGTATCACTTGATATTGGCCATACTTCTTGGAAGCTCTGTTGTGGGTTTGTTTTTACAAAACTCTTTCCTCTTTGTGCTGCAGTTTGGATAATTTCTCCTGACCTATCTTCGAGTTCACTGACTTCTTTTCTGTCAGCTACATCAAATCAGTTAATGTTCCTTCTGAAGGCATTGTTCCTCAGCACTGTTTTTAATACTAGTATTGCCCTTGACTCCAGTCTCCTCTTCTGAAATTCCCCATTTGTTAATGCATGTTGTATGTCTTCTTTATGCTTTAACATATTAGTCATACTTTTTTTTTTTTGTTTTAGACATCTCACTTTCCCACTCTTTGTGGAGTGCGTGGCATCATAGCTCACAGCTACCTCAAACTCTTGGGTTCAAGTGATCCTCTTGTCTCAGTCTCCCAAGTAGCTGGGACCACAGCCACCCACCATAACACCCAGCTATTTTTAGAGACAGGGTCTTGCTCTCACTCAGACTGGTCTCAAACTCCTGAGCTCAAGCAATCCACCGGTCTCAGCCTCCCAGGGTGCTGGGATTGCACACTATAATCATACTTATTTTCAATTCCCCGATAGTTTTAGCATCCGGGTTGTATGATTCTGTGGATTGTTTTGATCCTTGACAGCAGGAAGTGTTTTTTTATTTGCTTTTATTTCTGTATGTTCCAAGTTTGGTTGAAAGGTGGGCATTTGGTAAGACAGTGGAGGTAACTAGTAAAACAAGACCCATCTGTTTTGACTGGGCCTTTGTATGAGGTATTGAATCAATCACATTTGAGATGGTCTCAGTTCACTGGCTTCAAATTTCTCTGCCCATAATTAAGGTGAGGATTCATTTGCCTAGAGAGAGTTTTTCTCTGTCAGCTCCACTCTAAACTTTAGGCCGCAAGTTGCAGCTGCCAGTTACGTTGTCCTGATCCAGCTGTAGTCTCACGCTTTCTTAGGAATCCTGCCCCTTCCCAGGGATAGGAATCTCTATTAGCGGTTCTCAACCTGTGCGTCGTGACCCACAGGAAATGTATTAAAACTTTAGGAAGGTTGAGGACCATTGCATACATTTTTAGGCATTTCCTGTCTCTCTTCTGGCAGGGGTCCCTTTTCTCTGTTCTACCAGGGGCTCTATACCCTCACACCAGTTCCCACTTGGTCAACATGTCATTACAACTTTCAGCAGAACTCTTAACCTGCTGGTATGGAGGTCCAAGGTCCGGCTCATGCTAACCTTTGGTTTTCAGAGGCTCCTGTCTTTCCTGAGATTTCTGACTAATTGCTTGCCCTGTGACTTCAGCCATTTAATGCGTTTCAAAAAAAGTTACGATTTGGTAGATTACCCAGCTCTTTGCCTGCGGAATTACTACTTATCTTTCCATGCTCTTATCAAAAACAACTGGCACCTCGCTCCCAGTTCTGACCTCTCTTCTAAACCTGACAGTGTGGTGTGTGTATGTCAAGCAATGACTTTTGAGTTGGACAACCCCAGATGTAAATCTTGGAAGCACGGGTCACAAACGATTTCAAAATAATTAAAACTTAGGTCAGGCGTGTGTGATCCCAATCCCGTTTCGCGACTACACAATGGAACACCGGCGTGCGACGGTGGCAGGGCGGCCCCGCACCTGCGAACCTTCGCACATGCCCTCCCAACACCTCCCAGCACCACTCCCCCGCACCGCTCGCACAGGGGACCTGGCAGCGCACGAGATCAGGCGGCTCCGCACCGCGAGGCCGACACCCTGGCGGCTGGGGCCACCGCCACCGGCACCCTTTCCTGCGTCCTCTGTTCGGTCCCCAACCCCCCGAGCGGCCGCGGCGACCCCAGACGCTCGGGACTGCACAGGTCTCCAAGTCAGCGCCAAAACCGGACCCCGAGAGACCTAGAACGCGGGCCCGACCCACAGTGCGCTCGCCACCGCAGGCCGCCAAGCCGAGCGCACTCACCGCCAGCCGTGCCGCTCGTCCCCGCGTCCTACAGCGCGTGCGCGGCCCCGCCCCGGAGACCCAGAGGTCCCCGCACAAGCGCAGGCGCGGGGTGAGGGCGGGGCTTGGCGGTCGTCTTCCGCTTCCCCTGAGCTTTTCCGGTCATCGCAGGGTGCCGCGTGGAATCCGATGCGACGCTGCCGGCTGGCGGCGGCCTAGGGCGGGAGCTAACGCAGTTCGCGGCCTTGGCGAGGAGCGCAGCTTCTTTCTGGGTTTGAGCAGGTCGAAGTCCACGATGAGTGATCCCTTGGAGATGGACGCACACTCCTTCCGCTCCTGCGCCTCTGGGGGCTGAAGTGCCCGAGCTTCGCTGAGCCCGCTGCCTGTGCTGCCGGTGGGACGTCAGCCCCCATATGCAGCAGGGGACAAGACCGGCTCAAAGCGAGCCCTGTAGTTCCTGCGACCTTTACAAAATCGCGTGGCCTCCGGATGTGCTACTGGGCTCCTCTAAGCCTCACCGTGGCCCGAAACGCCCGCCCCACTCCTGACCCTGGTGTGGGAGTCCATGAGAGGCACCCGTGGGGCTGGAGCACGGGTTCCGAAGCCAGCGGGCCTGGCTTTGCCTGTGGCCTCCACCCTTACCCAGTTGGAAACCCACCCCAGACGCAGTGGGTCTTCACCTGTTCCTTGGGGACCACAGATTTTGCTGCCCTCCTTCCTTCAATGATGTAAGGATGTTCCACAGAAGAACAGGGCTGCAGCCAAGGTTCTCCCGCCTGCCTGTACCACCAGCCTGCAGTGCAGTCTTCTCGTCACTGTCATGTCCCAGCCTTCCATATACTGCCATATCAGTGGAATCCTCTGTGACTGTCCCCTAGGCTAGATGTGTGTGCACTCATTGCCAAGGTATACTCTTCTTGACCAGACTATGTTCACGATTGTCAAGCCATATTTAAAGGAATGTTGTCAAGTTGCTGCAAGACTTACCCCTTATTCTCAGACTTAACTTTTCTGGGGAATTGAAAAGGATTAATTATACACATCATCTTAGTAGCACGGAAGCAGAACCACCCTTAGATTTGAGCTAGAGGCGCCCCAGGAATTAGCAAGCAGTTTTATTATGTTTCTAGCAGACAACTTCAACTGTGCTACAGCAGCAGCATTCTTAGAATCAATTCACAGCTTATATCCTGGGTGTTTTTTTTTTTCCTGGATCTGCCCAAAGATGGAACATGTTCATGAAGCATTTCAAATTTATCCTGTAACTACTCTGAGAAACATGATGGTAATGCCATGAGTGCTATTTGAGCAGTTATTTTGGACAAGTCAGAGATGACATGCATTAGAAGAATTAAATGAAATAGTAGATAAGATTCAAAGAACAAATTGTGGTCTTTGGCAGAACAAAGTTAATTATGAATTTGAGCTGTCCATAGTTACTAGAAAAAGCTTTTAAAAATCCAAAATGATTAAAAATATTGCATACAGTGTTAGGCAAAAAAATAAAAAAGGTTTTCCAAAAGAAATTGCATATGAAGTAAGTACTAAAATGATATTCAAGAACAACATAAAGCAAATCAGAACTAAGAAACAAACAATTGCTGCAGTCTGAAGAAAAAGATATGTACAAATAATCCAGCAAGTTCTGTAGAGACTATTTTCTGGTCACTGTAGATAAAAGTGAAGTCTCTATTAAAGAGAGATTTGAATAAGGTGAGCAACCTACTACAATTTTCAGTTTTGTTTATAACTTCTCAGCACTGAAATATGTAAAAGAAGAAAAACTTTAAAAATCCTATATGAATCCAGATACTGTTGTAAGAAACAGTAATATGGGCGATGTCTATGGCTCAGTGAGTAGGGCGCCAGCCCCATATACCAAGGGTGGCGGGTTCAAACCCAGCCCTGGCCAAACTGCAACAAAAAAATTAGCCTTGTGTTGTGGCTGGTGCCTGTAGTCCCAGCTACTCAGGAGGCTGAGGCAAGAGAATCACCTAAGCCCAAGAGCTGGAGGTTGCTGTGAGCTATGACACCACGGCACTCTACCGAGGGCAACAAAGTGAGACTCTTATCTCTAAAAAAAAATAAAAAAGAAACAGTAATAATAGTGAAATAATATTTGATATAATGGAAGTATTTTATATTTTCTGCAGTCATAATTTTTCCTATGCACCCTTCTTATGGTGTTTAAACATGATACCAGTATTCATGGTTCAGTTCTGAATATAAGGCCTTAAGAATCTCATTCCTTAAGTCTACTTGCCATTCTCAGCAAAGTGAAGTTTCTCCCTATTCAAATAGTAAAAAACTGCAAAGTAGGAAAAGTGGTCTAATTTGACACTATTTTGAATAGAACACAATTGTATGAAAATATTATATCACGATTTTTCTGAAATGAAAGCAAGAAAAATAAAATTTATAAAATAAATACATAATAATTTATAGATTATGTATGTGTTTATTACTCATCAAAGCATCATGGTCCAGCACAGAGCACCCAGAAGTGGACAATAAAAATTAAATTCTGTTATCTTGCTAATTATCTTTGCTAATTTTCAGCTATACAAAAGCCATAGCTTTATGCATTTTTTTTTTAAGAGACAGTCTCACTTTATTACCCTCGGTAGAGTGCTGTAGTGTCACAGCTCACAGCAACTTTCAACCCCTGGGCTTAGGTGATTCTCTTGCCTCAGCCTCCCAAGTAGCTGGGACTACAGGCACCTGCCACAATGCCTGGCTATTTTTTTGTTGCAGTTTGGGTGGGGCTGGGTTTCAACTTGCCACCCTTGGTATATGGGGTTGGCGCCTTACTCACTGAGCCACAGGTGCCGTCCGCTTTATGCATTATTTTTTATTTTGTCCTTATGAAAGTTTATCAAGACAGACATATTTTATGTAACAGTTTGTAAGCTTTGGATAGCTAGACATACAGACATAGTCCTGCCATGGGCCCACCAGTGTTAGGATGGGCTTTCAGGAAAAACAATTGCCTAGAGGTTGTGGCAATCCCTATAAAATGTGTAAATGTGGTCTTAAAAGATTACTACAGTATTGAACCAAATACTGGACAGCATGTGTTTAGGTGAAGACTCAGAATAGAAATACGAAAACTGGAAGGAATTGAATTTAGATTAAAATCTCGAGCTTCAAGTGTTGGTAATAGCAAAAGGGATAGGGATGAAAACCAACCAGTCCATCCTGTTCTCCGTTTCTGCGGTAACATTCCCAGTCTAAAGGCTTGCATTTTGCTTTGAGTGCTAATTAATGAAATGTCAGAAGCAGGCCTTAAAAATGTAGGTCTTCATAATTAACCGAAGAATTTGATGTAAACGAAGAGCATGTCCCTTCTCTCTGGGAGCTGCAAGGGGGAGCTCTGTCTCAGGTCAACTGCTTGTTCAGCGACTGACTTAGTGAGGGGCAGCACTGACAGTGAAACCGAGAACACCCACCTTGTCTTCCTGTGCAACAGAGAGAGTTGGAAGGGTGTTCGACTGTTACCCATCGTTGTGGAATATACCTACCCCATCCCTGGAAGTGTAATGAGAATAAAGAAATCTTAAAACACTTACTGAGAAATTGTTGCCATGTCCTGTGAAAGTGGCCTACAAAAGAAACTGAATTTTGATTTGTCTTACTTGATACTTTGTCTTCCTGATAACGTTGCAATCGGCATCTCTGTGTCTCTGAACTGTAAAAATTCTTGTCATTGCGCTGTCAGTTTAGAAGAAAACCCCCAGTACTCACCGCTTTCCCATCATGTGCAGAAAAATCCCACGACTGCAAGATCTCTCATTTTCACCAAGTTGAGGAAATCTTTTCTCTTTCAGCAGAACCCACTGCTGTCCGTGGTCCTCACGCAGACCACTTCGAGTGCTCATTCGTGGGCCCCCAGTGACTGCTGCCTCTCCGGCCAACTCCAAACCTGTCAGCAGTCTCTGCTGCCTCAAAGCGGTCCAGCATGACCTGCAACTGGGCCTCGAGCTCCCTCTTTCTGCAGCCCAATTGCCAGTGCATTTGAGCAGGCTGCATCCGGCCTCTGTCAGCAAAAATTAATCATTTGGTCCTCTTTCTGACTCTTTTTCCCATTCTATCCAGAAGTCAGGTGGTTCAGAGAGGTGCTGTCTAACAGCATGTGCCCCAGTCAGAACCAGTGGGCCAGTCCTGTGACTTCCCCAGCAGGAAAATTAGAAAATCCAAGTCTGACCTGAACTTCGATACCTGTGCAAGTGGCCTGGGTCTAGTCTAGACCCTCTCATGCTCTCACCTGGCAGAGCAGACTATGGCTTGTGGGTTTCTCAGATGTCCCCTCTGGAGGAAATGATAGCCCTGCAGGGCGTGGTGTGCTATGGCCATTTCAGTGCAACTCAGGATGACAGAGACCACGGTGGGCACAGAGCAGCCACCTTCCTGAGTGGGTGGTCCCTGTTTCTGGCTGTCCACTTTGAGGACAGCGTGAACCCTGCGTGTGTGTATACACCCCTCACCCAGAAATCACTTCAAGTCTCACAGAAGAAATCTGAAATTTAATTCTGGCAAAATTTAAAGCGACATCTACATAAATGAACATGCTTCTGAGTGAAATATTACAGCTGTTGGCCTTGTTTCTCTTAAGTAATAAACCACATTTTCCTTATTCCTAAATACCTACCATACTACAAATAACCTAATGCCCCAATCCTGGATGTATACATTTTGCTATAGTTGGTATGTGGAACACTTACTGCATTATAGTGTTAACCCATGTGCACCTTTTTAATGTTTAACAAGAGCCACGTCTCTTGGTCAGAAAATGTTATTACATTTTACTTTAACTTGCAGCAGGCATAATGGGAAGCTTCTGGCTTCTGGCCCCTGCATTACCAAGCCCATGCGCAAGTCCTGGAACTCCCCACAGGACCCTGGCCCAGCAGGACTGGAGGAGAGGAGGGTCTGCACAGAAGATGCCTCGTCAGGCAGAGGAGCCCTGCAGCATGCCCCACCTACTGGTCTAGGGTGGGGCCCCTTCAGCTGCCTCCCTCAAACTTGGTTCTCCAACCCTCCAGACTGCTGTAGGGGTTGCCTCTGTACCAGGAAATGGGTATTTCCCCTCTAAAGGGAAATTGGTTCAGCAACCCTGCACTGTGATCCAGATGTTATTCTCGCCCCAGGTGCTACCCTACACTCTTGACTTCCACATTCCCAAGAGTGGGGATACTTCCAAATGGAGTGTGCACTGTGAAGGATACGGGTGGAAGGCACAGCTTAACCACTGACACCTCTTAACCCCACAAACTCAGAACTTGGGGAGACACTTGCTTATGGCTCTTAATAGCATTACTCATCAAACAACGAGGTAAACCATTTTCTTCCCATTGATGTTTCTGGTCTTTAGTCCCAGAAACCGGCGGTTTTTCTTCTCTGGCTGCCCATACAGCATATTGACAAAGAACTTGGGCTCGTCTTTGGCCCTGTCCTGTGACGTCCGAAAGCTAAACATAGTTCTAAGCCTGTAACACAGATAGGTCATCGCTTCCACTTCATCTGATGGTTCTTCATAGACAGGCTGTTTCATGTCCTCATAGGCAGACAGAATCACTGCCTGGAACAAGTTGATCAAGATGCAGATCATCACCAGCAGGAAAGATGAGAGGAACAGGACCCCCAGAATCCTGTTTTCAGAGAATTCAGTGTTCTGAAAAGCTGAGACACAGTAGGAAAACACTGTCTGCGTGGCATGAATCATGTTACTGTAGTTCCATTCATGCTGACCGAATACCAGGTAACCGAAAGCCATGTATACAAAGAAGTAGACAGACACCACAAACGCCATGTGGCAGATGCCAGGGAGGGCTGCCTGGATGGCCCTCTGAGCCAAGCGCACATCATAGAAGAATCTGGAATACCTGAGGGTCTTCAAAATTGTCAGAAATAATAGGAAACCCAGAATTATCCTCATGGTGTGATCTACTTGAGAAACTACATGAAAGGGAATGAAGTTTTCAGGTTGTGACTTATAAAGCTGAATCATATCAGTGGCCAAGACATGCTTCATGAGAAAGAGCACAATCAACACGGTAAATATGCATTTTAGAGCAAAGTTGAGCAAGTTATACACACTTCTCACATAGGAGGCTCCTTCGTGCATAATGATATAGCCCTCATCGACAATGTAGGCTAAGAAGAAGATGAGAATGGCTGCATACAAGTAGATTTCTGCTGAAGTTTTTCTGTCAAATGTAGCAAGTGAGAAAGAGTGTAGGGATATGCTTGTATTGACAACTCCTAACTGAGAGACCTCAAATATGACAGAAATGCTACAAAGCAGAGTCACGTCTGGATTAAAAGTCGTTAATTCCAAAATCACAGCCCACGTCTTCTCATCAAGCCAATTGCTTTCTTGAAGTTCTTTGAGCCTCAATGTGGAATTAAACTGCTGCTCTCCTGGAAAGAAGTAGAATGCATATCCTCCAGACCTATAGGTATGTAACAACCCATAGGAATAATACACCCATTGCTTTTCTTGAGGCTTATAAGTAAATCCATTGGTATTCCTGTCTGTATCCCGTTTATTAATTTCATTCCAAGAGCTAGAATAGTCTTTTGTGTCTTCTGGGTCAACACCATATTCGGGATGGCAATGAATTTCCCTTTTGATGCTGTTCTGCACAAAGTTTTTAGCAGGTAGACACCCTTTTTCACTAGATTTTGCTCTCACTTGCCTCATCAGTGGAAGGCCAAGGATCTTGGATGAGCTGTCAAGAAGGAATGTCGGGTTTAAGTCATTGTGTAACAGAGGCACCAGCACATTCTTCAGCCACCTGTAGATATCTTCCAGTTTGGTCACGGCAGCAAGACCCACAGAGAACTGATCATGAAGAAACTGGTTGTAGTAGAAGCTGTCGGTGTGGCGCAGCAGGACAATGAGGACCAACAGCAGGGCCAGAAAGATCAGGTGAGTCACAATGTAACTCAGGAACAGGAGGGCTCTTCGCTTGATCTTCTTCTTTCTTTTGAATATTCTAATTTCATCTTGTGTGAGGGGCTGGTACATCCTGGAGCCTTGGAGTTGTCTGACCTGGTCATGTATCCTCTGCATTTCGTCAGGATCCACATTCACCCCTGGCAGCGTGATGTCTGTGTAATGATACAGGTTTGACCACAAGAGGTTTTTAGAGTACTTGGGATTATTTGTGCTGATGCCTGACAAGAGTATAATTTTAGCTGGCTGCACCAGAAGGACCGACTCAAGGAAGGAACACAAGGATGCGAAGAGCCATTCCATTGACTTTTCATAGCCATAAGTCAGCCCATAAAATACAATAAAGAAGGAAGATATGCTGGATGTGGCAAAAACCAAGAACCATGCCATATAAATACACCACCACGGCTGGACAACCTGGGGCTTTTCTATAGGATTGGGAAGATTCTCTCGGGAAGCATGCTCTTCAGAATTAATGTCTTGATTGGCATTGTTGTTGCTGTTATTGGAATTTGCATTTTGTCTTTGGCTCTTTCGGGACCTGGTTTTTGCTTTCTCCTGCTGCCTCTTTGATTTAAAGGTTGATCTAAGGAAACGCTTGGGAAGCTGAGTTTTTCTCTTGGAGACAGGCTTTGCAGCCTCCCTGGTCTCTGTCACCTCCCCGGTCTCTGTCGCCCCCCCGATCTCTGTCGCCCCCCCGGTCTCTGTCGCCCCCCCAGTCTCTGTCGCCCCCCCGGTCTCTGTCGCCTCCCCGGTCTCTGTCACCTCCCTGGTTTCTGTTGCAGCAGTTTCATGAGCATACCAGTTTCCCAAACGGTCTTCCCAATGTCCACTGTCTTCTGACGTCACGGGGTACTTCTGAGGAGACACCTTGTCTAGACTCACTGGAGGTTTCTTCTGGGAATAGGTGAACAGAAACGTTATTAATAATTGCACAGGGATGGTAAGTAAGACGCTTTCAATTCCTATCATTATGGATCTGATGTATCGCCACTTTCTTGACTCATCTTCTTCTTTATTTAGATTAAAGAACATAATATTACAAAGAAGAGAGCTTAGCAACGTCGCTAAACAACAAGACAATCTTTGGAGTCTATTGAATAGTTTTGGAATGGTGGCAGCAAAAACAGAGAACCACAGGTGGTTTCTCCCTAGCTTTTGACTCAGGTCTATAAAGAAAAAGTCTCTTCTTCTCAGAGGCTGATCTGGGCTGATAGCATGAAACGTTCTGTCCAAAGTGGTGTCAATGGAAAGCCATTTCCGGCACATGAACAGCCAAATGTGTCTGCTAAACAGATTCTCCACTTTGATTCGACTTAAATACCAACTAGGTGCTTTACCCTCATTGTTATGCCATACACGGATGGAATGGATGTCTCCCAAATCACTTTTTGTCGTTAGGAGGAAAGTGCTGATGTTTCCCCGATAGAGAGTTGTAAATTGAGGGTGGCTTAAACAGTGCACATCACTGGTACTTTCTGTACCCTGAAGCTGCAGAAAGACATCGGCCTTGGTCCCAGCCCCGCAACGACTTCCTGTAAAAACAGTGACCAAGTAGCACATGTTATCATAAGGATCATTATCAGGTAGAACTATCGCACATCCCCGAAGAAACTGGTCCATTTCATCCCTGTGCAAGGCCCAGAAAGCTAGGACCATGTACGAGAATATAATAAAAAGCACAGTGATGAGGGTCACGGGGTTTTGGTAAACGTTCTTGATGACCACTAGCCGCAGATCCACATAGTTAGGATACACAATCACCTTGGCCATCACATAGCGGGTATGCAGGGGAAGGTCGGATAGCCAGAATGTGTGTGCCTGCCTCTTGGCCCTCGTTGGCCACCTGCAGATACAGTACACTTTGTCCGAGGTGCTCTTCTCACCAGTAATGCAGTAGTCTTCCCTCCACTCACTCTGGATCCCATACATGTCCAAGCATTGAATGCTGAAAAGAGAAATCCTCACTAGTTTGTCAGTGGGCTCTAAGAGGAAACGAGGTGCCTGCAAGACCACAGACACAGCACACTGGGACGAGCGGCTACGCTGAGCTATGAGCTGCAGCAGGGACAGTGAGAGGCACACCACGCGGGCTTGCTTCACTGGGCAGGCCGGGTCGAATGAGACACTCTGGCTGGCAATTGGAGGGATGTCATGAGGCACGAGGAAGCTGGCAACCAGAGCTGTGGAGGTGATCTGACTGCCTGCGTACACCAACACCTTGAAAAACACAGTCACTTCAGTCATAATGTGGACCATCACCTCCCTCAGTACATTGCTGTCCACTTCAAAGCTAAAGGCCCCAATCGTCTTCTTCAAGGCCCCATCAACCGCCTTGTTGGGTCCCAGTGTGAGATTAAAAATTGCAAAGGTCAAGTTTTTTATGAAAAAGGACACTTCCACCACATCGGGTGTGATCTCTATCATGGTACCTTTATGTTCTCCTGTCATTCTGAAGCCAACCACCTTCACTGAAGCATTTTCTTGATCATTTAACCAAGGAAAGGGGTCCTCTGCAAACTCACAAAACATCACAGACACTGGAGCATTTGCAGGCAGATCAGGAATGCTGCTTACATTGAGTGTTGGATAGAAACAGTTTTGGCAGTGTTTCTGGTTTCTGAAGACCTCGGTAACATCTCGTTTTTCAGCTTTCTTGATGTACATGTTAACGTAGGGGGTTCTCATGAAAGTACCATTCCCTGGTACTTTACCAGCCGATATTGTGTCTGCCATAGATTCTATTACATAGAAAATATCTTTAACCATTTTATGATGATGAGTTAGTTTAAGGATGTTAGACACACTTGTTAATATTCCAGTGGTTATAATTTCTATTTGTTCACTTCTAAAGTTTTTATCGTCTTGTCGATACCCTTGCAGGCCTTGATTTGCTTGCCACAGCCTCAATGTGCCATGACTCTGAGCAGCTCCAGTAAATTCAGAGGGTTTCTGGGTTAATTTGGTTATAGTCGTCACTGCCTGGCTGATTTGCACCAGAGTGTTCAGGGGAAGAAGGTAAGACTGATTGATGAGGTGTTCTCGGAGACTGAGTTTGGCATGTTCGAGAGGTGATTCAGCTTTCATGTTATTCAAAATGGAAGCTACTATATACATTAAGTAACCTGCAGGTAAAAAGTCTTGCTTTTGAAGCAAAGTAGATAGCACTGAGTCTGGCCTGCCGGTGAGATTGAATAACTGATGCAGCACAGTCTCTGATGACATCTTGTCAGTAGGTGCCTGCACCGTGGCATACAAAGTCACCTGAGAAAAAGCCCCCAGAGAGTCATAAACCTGAACATATATTTTTGTGGCATAATGATTAGCCAACACACCAACAGGAAGAAAGGAAGGGGGTGCTGTGGACTCAGGACCCAAATACAGGATCGTCCCCAAGGTGTTCTCTCTTACTGAACTGATTTCACCAAGCTCCTGGAAATAAGAAACAATTATTTTATATGTAAGAGGGATGTGATTATCCTTAAAATCACTGCACTGGACAACAAATTTAGTAAACAGTGCAACTCCTTTTGTTGGATTAATGTCGCATTTTCCGGTTTGTGGGCCGTGGTTGATAATGAAGACATGCCTGAAGACTGAGCTATCTCCACTCCAACGGTCTACGTGGATAGAAACCGAAAACTCAGCTTCCGAAAGATGACTAAAAGCGAAAGGTTTTAGAGACAGATAAGCGCTATTCCTTCCTGTCACTGTTTGCGCCATCCAATCAAATAGCATTTCACTGCCCGAAGAAGACAAAAGGGACCATTTGTAGGAATCTCGACTTGCACAATTTGTACAATTTAAAAACACACAAAATCTATCTGATGAAATTAAATTCCTGCCACAATTCTCAATGCATGAAATTTGCGCAACAATTTTAGGTCCTTGGAGCACTTGTACTGTTTTGTCAGAAAATGCTGTTTTGTGACCTTTCTGTATCACCAATCTGAAAAAATACACATGGTCACCTTTAAGTGTTTCTGGCAAAAGTGTCAGCACAGAGCCAGGGGTCCCTGGCCACTTGAGACTAGCCTGCTCTGGGAGACAGACTTCCTTGTTCATTACTGCTATTTGGTCTTTGTGGTAGTTTTGTGACTTTGTGGTACAGTACCAAGAAAACCGGAGTCCATCCTGTGGTTCATCCGCCTCTGGGTCAAAGGATGTTGATCCATCCAGAACCAGCTGATCTGTGAAGCTCACAGTTTCCTCCACATTTCCAAGAATAATGGCCCTCAGGGGACGTTTGACAACGCAGAGGTAGATGGCATCTGAGTCTTGTAGGACAAACTTCTTTATAGTCCATAGGGTGACGCTCAACGTGAAATTAAACACATACACACCCAAAGGTAAAGAAGATTTGGGGATGCGTATAAACAATGGATTCCTCAGTTGCTGGATTTGTGGCACATACAAAGGTTGAGTCCAGTTGGGCTTATCATTCACGGAGGGTACGGAATAGTACTGCCAGAGGCGTTGTATGGACCGGTAGAAGAAGCAGTCATAGACAGCAGAGACGTTGATGGTGACCGATTCCTTCCACCCCAGGATCACAGGCGACCCGTCGTTGTTGGTATTGATCTTCACCCTCTGGATAGTACACTGTTTCACTTGACAGGACACCGAAGACTCCACGGCTGTGTAGTTGGGCGAGTCGACAGCTTCCAGAATAATGGGCGTGGGTCCGTCTGTGGGACACTTGGTCTCGGCCACGAAGCCAGTGTGGGGGCGCGGGTCGGCGAGCAGGACCGAGCGCGGAGAGAGGCGCGCGGTGGAGGACGCGTCGCCGGTCGGCCAGGCTGCCCCAGGCCCAAACAGCCAGAGCTGGAAGACCCAGGCCAAGGCCCCGAGCGGCTGTGGCAGGCGGGCGGACCACACCAGCGAGAGGCGGCCGCGGGACGCCCAGACGCGCAGGTCCACACGCGTGGGCGCGGCGGGGCCCGGCTGGCCGCGGAGCAGGACGCGCACGCCCAGGCAGTACCGGCCCAGGGGCCGCGGGGACACGCGCCGCCCGCCGCCCGCTCGACCGGCCCGGTCGCGGGGGAAGCAGAGGTAGCGGCTGCCTCTCCATAGGACGCCGCCGTCCCGGGCCGCGCGGGGCCGCAGGATGAGGCTGGTGCTGTCGCCGCGGTCCCCAGAGCCCGGAGCGCTCCTGAAGAGGCCGCCGGACGGCGAGGCCGGTGGTCCGGCGACGGCGGCTGGGGCCCAGCGAGGAGCCACGAGTGGCGGGAGGAGGCCCAGGCTCAGGCCCAGGAGGAGGAGGAGGAGCGCGGACCCAGACCGCATGGCGCCCGCCCGGAGGAGCTGGGAGGGCCCTGGGCGGGCCCAACTGCCGCGGGGTCGCGAGAGCAGCCGGGATGCCGGGGCTCACGGGGACAGCAGGGCGTGGGGCATCGAGGGTCACGGGGCAGAGAGTCTTAGCGACAGTGAGGTCCAGGAAGCAGCTGGGACAGGGACGGTGGGGGCTAGTGAGGCTTCAGGGAGGCGTTCCCACTCCTCCTTCCCAGGGCAGGCAGTAGGGATTGCCGAATGAGGGCAGTGTGGCTGCACTTGTCTGAGGCTGACTGTCCTGGAGGTCCCCTCTGACGTTTTCACTGGAGGGCTGTCATCTCTGGCCCCTCACTTAGGCAGGGACTCTGTGGACAACCTTCAGCCTAGGTTTGTAGGGTTTGGGTCCACTCGACTCAGGTTTGGGGGAAAGCCTGCTCCCTGCCTCCCTGGTTCTCTCTTCCCCTCCAGTAAGGCCACACCTCACCCAAAGGAAAGGCAACCTGACCAGCCACAGTATGCTCCCCAACTCCCCACCCCTACACAGCCTCTGCTTATCTCAGAGCCGCTGCTGTCAGCTGACACGAGCTTCTGGCCCCAGGCCCCGAGGGACATAGGTCAGGGGGCCTACAGAGGCCTTGCCACTAAGCAGGGGTGAGGGAAAGGGAGGGAAAATGCCACATTACTCCTGCCACCTATGATGGTCTCCAAAGGAATCTTCCCTCCAGCCTTCCCCCTGGAGAAGGTGCAGGAAGGGTGACCCAGCCCCACCCTGGGTTCTGTGGGAGGCTTCTTGGCCACACAGTTTTGTTCTTGACCTTCTGGGGCCTTCTGGTCATGCAGGAGTGGAATGTTGGAAACTTGGGGTCTGGGCATCTTCACTTTTCCCAGGTGGATGTTGCCAAATTCTTCTACCGAGGCCCCAGTTTACACTGGGTAGGGGGGCAGTGTAAAATTTACCTCAGGTGCAAAGTTTAAAGGTGAGGGGCAGGTGGCCCCTGTGGCTCAAAGGAGTAGGGCGCTGGCCCCATATGCTAGAGGTGGTGGGTTGGCAGGTTCAAACCCAGCCCCACCCAAAAACTGCAAAAAAAGGTGAGGAACACCAAAAACTTATTAAGACAAATTTCTTGATTGGGATAAAATTAACATAAAAGTAACCTTTTTTTTTTGTTTTGAGATAATCTCATTATGTCACCCTCCATAGAATGCTATAGTGTCATAACTCACAACAACCTGAAACTCCTGGGCTTAAGTGATTTTCCTGCCTTAGTCTCCCTAGTAGCTGGGATTGTAGGCTCCCACCATAATGCCCAACAATTTTTAGAGACAGGTTCTTGCTCTTGTTCAGGCTGGTCTGGAACTCCTGAGCTCAAGCAGTCCTTCTGCCTGGGCCTCCCGGAGTGCTAGGATTACAGGTGTGAGCCACTGTGCCTCCAGCTAGTTCCACAACATTTTCATTACCCTGAAAGGAAGCCGGGTACCCATGGGCGCTCACTCCCTCCCGGTCTCCCCCAGCCCTCACCTGTCTGCTTTCTCTTGTGTGGATTTCTCTCCCCTTAATGTCTGGCTTTTTTCACTTAGCAACAGTACAAATGAGCCTTCACAGCATCATGCTAAGCACGTGTCTTCTTTAGAGAAACGTCAATTCAAATATTTTGCTCATTTTTATTTATTTATTTATTTTTATTGAGACAGAGTCTCACTATTTCACCCTCGGTAGAGTGCTGTGGCATCACAGTTGACAGCAACCTCCAACTCCTGGGCTTAAGCGATTCTCTTGCCTCAGCCTCCCAAGTAGCTGGGACTAGAGGCGCCTGCCACAACACCTGGCTATTTTTTGGTTGTAGTTGTCATTGTTGTTTGGCAGGCCCGGACTGGGTTCCAACTCATCAACTCTGGTGTATGTGGCTGCTACCTCAGCGGCTTGAACTACAGGCCCGGAGCCGCTCCCCTCCCCCGTGTTTTCTTGTAAGAATTTCAGCTCTCATATAAAACAAGTAATGTGTTAATACAATACTTTTGAAAATAAAAATTAATACCAGAAACCCGTGATGCACAAAATATTACCATTTTAAATAAAATCCGTGCCTGCACTTGCACTGTTCAGGTGGCTCATGCACTGTGACAGGGGTGGATTAAACTAGGTGAGAGCCCACCGGGTGGAGCAGGTTCCTGGCTGGTGGGCGAGTTTGGTGCGGTCAGATGCTGCAAGGCCCGAGAGCTGTGTCTGCATTGCGTCAAGAAGCGAGGGAGATGAGGCCTAGGACAGTGGTGGCCCAATATGACATTCCAATGTGTGGTGTGCACGCGCAGACTACATAGAACTTGAAAATAACTGCAGTCACAGGGCTGTCCTGCCCCAAAGGGACTCTGCAGCCGCCTCCTGAGTTGGGTCCTTGACAGGGAGGAGGCCTTAGCGGGCACAGGGCGGAGGGAGGCAGGACCAGGCTGGACCACCAAAGGCGCATCCCGAGGCCGGCGCCCTGGTCTTCCCGCCGCAGGCTCCCGCTGTGATGGGGAGGCAGGCGCGAACACGCAGGCTCGCACCACAGTGCCCCCCTCGAGCCCGGGCCAGGTCCCCGCAGCCCGAGCCAGGGGCGCCAGTGGACACCCCTCGTGGCACCCGCACTAGGCAGATGCTCTGCGGCGCCCGCGGAGCGGTTCAGTGGGACTTTGAGGGCCGACCCAGGTCCCCGGGCCGCCGCAGGTCTGTCGGAAACCCACCAGTGAGCTAGAGGGACAGCGCAGCCACCCTGCCCCGCCCCTTTGTGCTCCACCCCGGAAAGCGGTGACCGCGCCGGGAGTCCAGGAGTCCAGGCCCTCTGGACTTCGACCCCGCCCAGCATGGCCGCCCCCGCACAGCTGCGCGACTGCCAGGTAAGCCGAGGGCGCCCCTGGCCTGGGTGGGGGGGGGGCCTGCGGGCAACCGCAGGGGGACGCCGGCAGGCAGCGGCGCGGCGGCGGACTGCGGTGGACCTGGCTGAGCGCGAGGTGCGGGTGTCAGCCCTGGGTGCACAGGCACTTCCGGGCAGCATATAGAAGGGACCCGAGGACCCTCTTGTGGGGTCCCCACCAAAAGGAAACAAGCGGTGCCCGTTTAGGTTCTAGGGAGCCCCCGGGACCGCCTAAAAACTTAGCCCACTCGAGTTGGCATGGTCTGCCAGGTTAAAGTGAAGGTCCCCTTCAAACCCACCCAAGGCAGAGAGTCTGAGCCCATTCTGCCGATGAGGAAGATGAAGGTCAGAGAGGCCAGGCGGCTTGTGCGCAGCTACCCAATACCAAACCTCAGAAGGTGGCCCACTGAGCTGGCTAGGAATGAAGGACATTTCCTCTGCCCACAGGAGTCCTGTGGCAGGAGACCAAGGGCAGCAATCCCAGTGAACAAATCTGACATGGCGGTACTTGGAGGTCAGAATGCCCCTTGCAGTGGAGATGAGCCAGACTGTTCTGGTGGTTGGCAGCGAGTATGCACCTTGCCCTCCAAATGGAAAGACCGCCTCCTCTTCTGTCTTGCCTGCTGGAGCTCCCTCACCTGCTCAGGGACTGCCATTTACACAGTCATCTCATTCAGTCCTTCAGGGCCTGTTTTGTAGAGGGACAGCCAAGGATGGGGAGGATCTTGCCTGGGGGTGCACAGCTGTTTGGAGGCTCCTGGGATTTGGATAGGGATCTGAGCTCAGCTTTGTCTCTGCCTTCCACTGTGAAGTTGGAGAGGGCCCCGCAAGGCCACATCCTACAGAAGCCTGTGTTTAAATAAATTGTTGCCAGATGTGGAGCAATCTGGGAGTGTGCTGGGGGGCTGGGGCTCACGTGTGTGGGTTTGGATAAGACCCTGTATTGCCTTCTTGTTGTGTTGCAGGCATGGAAGGATGCTGGGCTCCCACTCTCTACCCCGAGCAACGAGGCCTCCAAGCTGTTTGATGCCACCCTGACCCAGGTATGCCTGCTGACATGAGTGGCGACCCTCCTGGGAAGGTCTATGGGGAGGGTTTTTTAACTAGTAAATGCTTTTTGAATTGCACTGTGACTTTAGCAAGAGATGGCAGTAAAATCTATATACTTTGTGCTGAAGACATGGGAACATGTGAAACCACCTCTTTTGGCCACAGTGTGGGCGAGAGGGTCTCTGACTTGCCCTCCTTCCCCAGGTCCCTTGAGTGGCGGGGAGAGAGCTGGGGCCCATTGAGGGGGGTGGTTTTGTGCTGAGCCTCCATGGGTGTTCCTCTATGGCTCTGCCTCTTAGGGCATGGGATCTTGTCTTGGGTTAATCTGTGACCATCCTTGGTCTTGCTGTTCAAGACCTCTGGCATATCGTCAGTCATTTCTGTATCAATGAAGGCATATATAGTTTCAGAACTAGTAGGGCTCTCGGAAGTAAGGTCCACCTAGTTTGTTTGAGAGGTGGGGAAACTGAGACCCAGACAATTGAACCAACTTGAGTTTAAGGTTTGCTAGTGAGTTAGAGAACCAGGATGCACCAAGTTCTAAATGCACCGATGGAAAACTAAAGCTGGGCTTTATCAGGAGCAGTGAGACTGCTACATGTGGACTCCATCCGCGTAACCAAGGAAGGTTGGTGAGGACCAAGGAAGATCCTAGAAGCAACAAGCTGAACAGGAGACATGATATTTGTAGGTGAACATTAGAGAAGTTAGGGTTATGGGAGTAGAGTTAGATTGTTGCAATAATGCATTGATCACAAAGTTTTGTGATCAGGGTCAGGCATGCAGACTAATAGGTGAGGACATGCACCTCCACAAAGAACATAACTATACTGGGGGCTTCACGAGACAGCTTAGCATGAACACCAGAGGACTTCAGGAAAAAGGCCTGCAAGGGCCTGGCTGGAGCCAGAAAGGACCCCAGGAAAAAGGTCCACAAGGGCCTGGCTGGGGCCTAAAAGGACTTGGGAAGCCATTTTAAGATTAACTAGGACAGCACATGCAGCTGACTCACTGAGCAAGAAAAACTAGTTCTTGTGGGTGTGAGATAAGAGGATTCAGCTTTTTTCTCCCCAGCTCCTGGTATGATTCCGGCATCAGCTAATCCACCCCACAGGAACACAGAGGATTAACTGGGCTGCAGTTAGCTCCAAAGTCCATGTTCCCTTTTTCTTTTGTTTTCTGTAATCCTGTTAGTGATTGATAAATCTTTTAAAGAAGTAAAGTCATGAAAATAGCTAAAGGGTAATCGGACAGGTAATGGGGAATTAGGGCATGAGACACTGCAAGGATGATGTATATTGTTGTTGCAAACACCCATTTGCTGATCAAGAGAAGTAATAAAAACTGAGTCCATCTGGAGTTGGGAGCTGGGACTAAAGGCCGTCAGCCCCCCAGCCCACACTATAAATTCTACTCTATTTCTATTGTCTTCATTTTCTTCATTCCCTCATCACTACCAAGCACTGGGGACACTCACGGTTGTTTGGGAGCTGGCTCCCTACAGACACTCCGTTAGCTGTGCCACCAGTGCTTCTGTTCCCAGTCTCTCCTTGCCAGGGACTCCACGGTGTGCACTTGAGCTCTTTGTCTGTTGTGTTTCACGTTGGCCCACTGGCCCCTCCTGGATATCACTGGCCTCTGTAGAGTTCTCTATTTGTTACAGGCTGAGTTCCCTAACTCAGCAGGTCTCATCCTCCCAGATGTGGGTTTTCTGTCCTGTGCACACGTATTGGTGTCTCTGTGCCGTCCTGCATTTGAACTTGGGTTCTTTGTGAATTTCTGATTCTTGTTAAAATGCATGTAGGTTAGACAACTGAAAGTACACATTTTATTTTATTTTTGTTTTAGAGACAGAGTCTTCCTTTATTGCCCTCGGTAGAGTGCTGTGGCATCACAGCTCATAGCAAACTCCAACTCCAGGGCTTAGGCAATTCTCTTGCCTCAGCCTCCTGAGTAGCTGGGACTACAGGTAACCGCCACAACGACCAGCTATTTTTTGTTGCAGTTTGGCCAGGGCCGGGTTTGAACCCTCGATACATGGGGCCAGCACCCTACCCACTGAGCCACAGACACCACCCTGAAACTACACATTTTAAAATCTAATGAATTATTATAGTGTTAGGATTTTTTAAAAGGAGATTTGTCTTTTTCTTTGGAGGCAGAGTCTCAAGCTGTCACCCTGGGTAGGGTACTGTGATGTCATAGCTCACAGCAACCTCAAACTCTTGGGCTTAAGTGATTCTCTTGCATCAGCCTCCCAAGTAGCTGGGACTACAGGCGCCTGTCACAACACCCAGCTATTTTTCTTTCCTTTTTCTGGCCGCGGGTGGGTTTGTACCTGCCACCTCCAGTATATGGGGCCAGCACCCTACTCCTTTGAGCCATAGGAGCTGTCCAACACCCAGCTATTTTTTGGTTGTAGTTGTCATTGTTGTTTGGCAGGCCCAGGCTGGACAAACCCGCCAGCTCTGGTGTATGTGGCTGGCATCCTAGCCGCTGAGCTACAGGCACTGAGACTAAAAGGAGGTATTTTTTAAAAAGTCTAGAAACCAATATATCAAATTGTCAAAAATGATGATGAGAAAATATTACATTAAGTGTTTTTGTCCAGTTTTTGTGCCCTTTTCTCACTCTCTACCATGAATTTTTGCTGTGGTTATTTTTAAAAGGCATCAGAAGTGAGAATCAGAAGTGTTCCTATTGTGGTGCCCAACTTCAAGTGCCCGCTCAGGGCTGAAGAAGCTGGCAGGTGGAAGGTCACTTGCCAGGAAGAGCCTTCCTTTTGATGTTTCTTTTTTTTGGAAATGGTATCATCACCAGCCCTACAAAGTGGGCCTATGTATTTAATCCCTGCATGTGAGATGAACCACGTTGTGCTTCCTTCAGGTTGGAGTCCAGAAAACAATGTTCTAGAAAGAAAAAAAACAGCATGGATTTAGATACGTGCTTTCCTAATATGATCCAAGGACTCCACAAGGACAGCTTTGTTTTGCCTTTTTTTTTTTCTTTTTGAGACAGAGCCTCAAACTGTCACCCTAGGTAGACTGCTGTGGCGTCAGAGCTCATAGCAACCTCCAACTCCTGGGCTCAAACGAGTCTCCTGCCTCCACCTCCCAAGTAGCTGGGATTACAGGTGCCTGCCACAACGACTGGCTATTTTTTGGTTGCAGCCATCATTGTTGTTAGGCGGGCCCAGGCCGGATTTGAACCTGCCAGCTCAGGTGTATGTGGCTGGTGCCTTAGCCGCTTGAGCCACAGGCGCTGAGCCTGTTTTGCCTTTTCTATTTCAGTATGTAAAATGGACCAATGACAAGAGTCTCGGGGGAATTGAGGGCTGCCTGGCAAAGCTCAAAGCTGCAGATCCAACCTTTGGTGAGTAACATTTTCCCTGAGGGAGGAGCCCAGAGTCGTGGTTCCTGCCTGTCTCATCCCCTGGATGCAGGGATTCAGTTAACAGCTGCTCCCATACAGATGCCAGGTTCTAATCAAAGGCATTTTTCAATTTTTTCTGTAATTGCTATCAGTTCTGCAAGGAAGACAGTGATTCCATTTTTCAGATGAGGAAACTGTAGTTCAGGGACAGTAAGACACATTCCCAAAGCCACCTTGCTGGTAGTTGAGGGACTGAGTAGACGAGCCTGTCTATATCCAAAGCCCAGACCCTGGGATCACAAGAGATGGCAGCCTTGATCAGGGGACAGGTGAGTGGCTGGGATGGGGTGAGGACTGATGAATGGTGTGGCATCTGGGCAAGCTCTGTGTGTGGCAGGCATGGGGAGGTCAGCACAGTGCATTCTGGAGTTCAGGGTGGGTGGGTGGCCTCAGTATGGGTCAACGGTCCAGGTCTCAGAGAAGGACTGACAGGAGGACAGTCCTTTCATCAGGGCTGCAGGGTCCCCCCTTCCCATCCGGCTGCAGCCATAGTGAAGGCAGGGAGCTCAAGCTACTCTGGCAAGAACAGGATGGGGCAGGAACTGGGAAGAACCAGGCAAGCTGAGCCCAACCAAGGGGAAGCAGTAGCCGGGGTTGGCTCAGGCACTCTGACTGACCTCAAGCCCCAGGTCAGAAGCAGGGCCCACATGGGTGGTCTTACCCCTATTAGGCCGCAGGTCGCAGGCCTGGGCCGTGACTGAGTTTTAAACACCTACATATACCTGTCTCTCTCCAGTTTGGGGGTAGGAAGCCCAGGTAGGACCCTGGGGTTTGCATACCAGCCAGCCCAGCAAGGCTGCTTCAAGGGCCATACGCACATCCCCTCCCCAATTCTCCACGTGCGAGAGTAGACCAGACAGGATCGTGGCTTTGTGCAGACAGCGCCCTGAGCAGCAGCCCTCGAGTGTCCCTCCAGAGGCTGTGTGTGGTTGTGGTGACAGACTAACTGATGAGCTGCAGACAGCCCCTCTGGAGCCACCCCCTCTGTCTGAACCACCTGCTGTTTTCCAACCTTCACCAGTGATGGGCCATGTCCTCTCTAATGGCCTCATGCTGATTGGCACCGGAAGCTCTGTGAGGCTGGACAAAGAGCTGGACCTGGATGTGAAGACCATGGTGAAGATTTCAACAACCCAGCCGCTAACGCGGCGAGAGCAGCTGCACGTGTCTGCAGTAGAGATGTTTGCCAAGGGGTGAGGCCCCCCGGGCTAGGGGCTGGCCCTCTGAGGCTATGCTTGGGAATGTCAGGGTCCCCCTTTCCTAGTGCCCTTGAGGAGGGGATGGCCCAGGAGTGGCTCTGGCCATACCTGGTGAGATGACCTGATTGGAAATTGCAGTTGAATGCTGTATGAGGAAGTAGTTGGTTAGAGTCCCCAGCTTGGTGTTCAAAGAAACTTATTTTGTTTCGTTCAATAAATTGCATATTATTTCACTACGAGAATAATAGGGCCACATTACAGAAATAGCCGGAAAAGAGAATGGAACATTCCCCTACATGCCACTTGCCTCACGCTGCCTCAGACCGCCCCTGCTTTGGGTCCTTGGTGGTCCCTGTGCTCTCCAGGACAGCCCTTGTGCCTACTCAGGCAGGTGAGATGCCCCTGAGGGCTCAGGGGTTCCAAACCCTGAATTGACAAAGTCCTGCCCGGGTCTTCCTGGGAAGGCAGCCCAGGTATGAATTCCAGCCGGAGACTTCCTGCTGCGGGCTCACAGACTCCAGTGGAATTTGTTAAACCAGTATTTTTAAACCTGGACTACAGAGTGACATTTCTCACTGTTTTCAATTTTCTGAGCTATAACCTAACGTAGACACTGATTTTCTTATTTAAACCAGTTCAGTGTAGACCATGACGTGAGGGAGAGATGATGCCATTTACAGGGGTGGACGTCTGTTCGGTGTTGCTGACACATCTCTCCTGGCTTCCAGGAACTTCCCGAAAGCCTGTGAACTATGGGAACAGATTCTCCGGGACCACCCAACAGACATGTTGGCCCTGAAATTTTCCCACGATACCTACTTTTACTTGGGCTACCAGGAACAGATGCGAGATTCTGTGGCTCGAATTTACCCCTTCTGGACACCCGAGATCCCTCTTAGCAGGTATGTGCCAATTGGAAATCACATAATTTCTATTTCTTAATCTCTCTCTCCTGCCCTAAAAATATGGCAGTCCTTTTGGCAACAGACCAAAAGAACTGCTGCTGTTCTCCTTAAAGTTCAAAGGCTTCATGCTCCTCATTGTGTCTTCATCTACCTGTGGATGACGTGATACCATTGAGTGTTAGTTGGGGTGGGATTGTTGCAGTCACAAACATTCCCGAGATCTCCAAAGCTATTACAGTGAAGGCTTATTTCCCACCCACCCTGCACGTCCATCTTAGGAGGGCTGAGGGATCTGCACCCACGTCCCGTCCCCCTCCAGGCTGATGAAGCAACTGCCCTCTGGAGGCACCCACTGCTCAGAGGGAAAAGTGAGCTCTTCTGAGGGGCTCACAATGGCAATTAAGGGCTCAGAGTGAAAGGAATAACCTGCCACTCCCAGGTCTTTGGCCAGACCTGACCACATGACCTGACTCCCCACAGGAGACCAGGAAGTGCAGTTCTACCCTGTGCTTGGGAAGTGAGGGAAGCCTGAATGTCTCTGCACAGCCCCAGTGACCACCCGTGTGATGGACTCTGCTGCGTCTTAATCACAGGCTAGTTGTGAGGTCAGATGTCTTCTAGATTGCAGAGCTGCAGTAGTTAGGGCTTTCTAAGAAACAGGCAGTGGTGTGTGTGTCTCTCCGAAAGAGAGAGAGAGATGGAGAGATTTATTTTAAGGAATTGTGATTGTTGGGGTTGGCAAGTTCAAAGTCTGGAGGGCAGGGTGGCAGGCTGGGAATATCTGCAGCAGTCAGTGGTACAGTCCTGGGTCTGAGGACAGCCTCAGGCAGAAGTCCTTCTTCTGGGGACGTCAGTCTTTTCTCTTAAAGCTTTCACCTGATTAGACGAGGCCCACCCACTCATGGAGGTCATCTGCTTTACTCAAAGTCTACTGATTTAAATGTAAATTTCCCTAAAAAGTTACCTCTGCAGCAACACCTAGACGGGTGTCTGACCAATCAACAGGGTATGATGGCCCAGCTAAGTTGATGCATAAAATTAACTATCACAAGAGCCTAATAGTACTTTACACACAGTGAGCATTCAATAAATGTTGAGGGTTAGAGGACTCCAGTAAGCACTTAGTAAATGCTTTTTTAAAAGGATAAATCTGGAAGCCACTGCTCTAGAATACTGCTTCAATGAATAACAGTAATAAAGACAATATCTGAATCTCAAACAGACACGCTGTGTTCTTGTTGAGTGCAGTGGCTCAGGCCTGGAATCCGAGCACTCTGGGAGGCCAGCGCAGGTGGATCTCTTGAGCTCAGGCCTATGAGGTTGCTGTGAGCTCTAATACCACTGGCACTCTACCAGGGTGACAAAGTGAGACTCTGTCTCAAAAAAAAGGGGGGGGGGACGGTGCCTGTGGCTCAGTGAGTAGGGCGCTGGCCCCATATACCAAGGGTGGTGGTTCAAACCTGGCCCCTACCAAACTGCAACAAAAAAATAGCCAGGCATTGTGGCGGGCGCCTGTAGTCCCAGATACTCAGGAGGCTGAGGCAAGAGAATCGCCTAAGCCCAAGAGCTAGAGGTTGCTGCTGTGACGCCATGGCACTCTACCAAGGGCAATAAAGTGAGACTCTGTCTCAAAAAAAAAAAAAGAAAGAAAGAAAGAAACACCATGTTCTATCTTGTTTTTACTTTAACCCCAAAACATTACAAGAAAGAACACCTCTTTCACTGGAGTCCAGGTAGGATACTCCAGTGCCAGTGGTTACGGATGAGCATGGAAGATGCATTTAAATAGCCCGTCCTGGGCTAGCCCTGGGCTGAGAGTGAGTTGGATGGACAGGGCTGGCCTGCAGGAGCTCTGGGCCTGGGGAGGGGTCTAGCCATCCACTGAGCACTCCAGGCTGGGCCGAGGGCCATGCTCAGTGCTGTGGGAGCAAGGGAGGAGCCACTGCCAGCCCTCCGGTCATGAAGGCTTCCAGAGAGGTGATCCTGGGCCATGCCTCTGGTGGGTGTCACCAGGCAGGCAGGAGGGAGACGACCACAGCAAAGACGCTGTGTTGATCCTTAGGAGGTGAGATGCTGCTTGAGGAGTGGGCCGGCTGTTGGTGCTGGGTTTGGGAACTAGTGGGTGGATGGCGAAGTTCACTTTGCCCCTCACAAATTGGAAGCTTTGAGATGCTGAGAAATAGCCTGTCACAGGGTTAGAGAGTGAGTGTGTATCCATCTCCTGCGGCTGCTATGACAAAGTGCCACAAACTGAGTGGCTTTGAGTAGCAGACACGCATTCACTTACAGTTCTGGAAGCCAGAAGTTTGATTCAGGGTGTCAGCAGGGTTGGCTCCCTCCGACGCTCTGCAGGAGGATCCTTCTTGCCCCTTCCAGGGTCTGGTGTGGCCAGTGTTCCTTGATGCTGTGGCGCCTGCAGCCACTGTCTTCCCCCGGCCTTTGTGTCTCTGCATCTTCACGTGGCCTCTCACAAGGACATTATTGTTGGATTAGGGCTCGTCCTAATCCAGTGTGTAATCAATGTCACCTTGATTACATCTGTGAAGACCCTATTTCCAAAAAGGGTCACACTGACCAGGTGTGGTGGCTCATGCCTGTAATCCCAGCACTCTGAGATGCAGAGGGATCACCTGAGCTCAGGAGTTCAAGACAAGCTGGAGCAAAAGTGAGACCCCCCATCGCTACTAAAAATAGAAAAACTAGCTGGTGTCATGGCAGGTGCCTGTAATCCCAGCTACTTGGGAGGCTGAGGCAGGAGGATTGCTCAAACCCAGAAGTTTGAGGTTGCTATGAGCTGTAATGCCATGGCACTCTACCCAGGGCAACAGAGTGAGACTCTGTCTTAAGGAAAACAACAACAACAGCAAAGCAAGAAAGGTCACATTTGCAGCTGCAGAGAATTGGGACTTTAGTATGGCTCTTGGTGGGACACAGTTCATCTTTTTGTATTTTGAGGTATTTTTCTCTGATGTTAGCTACGTGAAAGGCATCTACTCTTTTGGATTGATGGAAACCAACTTCTACGATCAGGCAGAAAAACTCGCCAAAGAGGTAAATGGGCGTTTCCCAAGGCACCTGACCCTTCAGGGACCCTGGTGAGCCCCCCTCCTTCCTGGGCTTCATTTCCTCAGAGATGCTGGGGAGAGGTCCCGTTGGCATGGCCAGCTGCCTCCTGCATGGGGCTGACCACGTGTCTGTCACTCACCCGTGCCTCCTGGGTCCTCATGATTCTGCATCTGCAGACAAGGACAGTGAAGCCCAGGTCACCTCACGCCTTCTGTGCTGCCTGGAGTGGTGGCTTTGGCCTTCCCCCAGCTCTGCTGGGCTGGGGACATTGACGGGAAACATCCCTGCACGTGTACAGTGGTTCTTCCTCCTTGAACTCCACACTTCTAGTCTGTCTAACAGTACCTGCGCTTTGATGGTTTGAGCAAGGACCGCCAATTATGATGCCTGGTGGGCATGCTGGGCCCAGGGCCAAGTGGCGGCTGTGGCTGTCGGGGCGTGAGCTGTCAGCATCTCTGGGAGTCGCTCCTCTCCTCCTCTTGTTGCAGGAGTGGAAACTGAGGCCCAGGGAGGGGCTGTCACACACACAGGGGTAAATAATGCTCCTGCACTGGGCTTGCTTGTGTCCACATGTCACTGCCCATGAGACATTAGACTCTTTGTTGCCTGGATAAGGGACTCAGAGGCCAAAAGGAGAGCTCTCCTACAGCCACACAGTTCAGAGATGGCAGAGCCAGATTTCACCATGCCTCCTGATCAGTGGGTGTCCTTTAAGCTGCCTGGGCTAGACCCCAGTCTCTCAGCATCCCAGCTGGGGCTCTTGGCCCCAAAAGTTGCCTTAGTCAGCCTGCAGCTCCCCCTCTCCAGGAGAAAGCCTATGGGGCCCACAGACACCCTAAACACTGTTCTGGTTACAGAATCGGAGCCCAGATGTGAGCCTCAGGGGTGAGTACTTCTTAGCATTAGCTCTGAGTCAAGGCTTGGGGGGACCTTCTTGCTCCTTGTGAGTCAGAAGCCAGGGCCTCTTGGTGATCTTGGTTCCATGGCCTGGATGACAGGCACTGCCATCCAGAGGTCAGCTGCTGCCAGGCCCCCTATTAGAGGGCATCCATCTGGGATCTTAAGGCTGGCAGGATAGTTGGTACAGCTCTGGACAAGGACAGTTGTGGTGAGCCGTACATGGCAGGTGCCCCAGAGGGAGGCCAGACATGCAGGCTCATGCCTCATAAGGAGCGAGAAACATTGGCAGTCTCTCACGCCCCTGTTATGCCCTTTTCTCCTGCTGTGTCCCCGCCTGCACCACCCACTCTCTGACCCCAACACCAGCTTCCCACAGAGAAGGGCAAGAAGACCAGACTATGGTGGTGTCGGGGGGGCAACTTGTGGGCCATGTGTCTGCTGGTGAGGGGCAGGATTACCTCTGGACCACTAGCTGGGAACAGCAGGCAAAGTCCTGCACAGACCTTGGGAACGCCAAGTGGCTTTATGGGCTGAGGCTCACAGTGTAGCAGGTGGGCCAGGATGTCAGGGCCAGGGCTAGAGCAGGACAAGCAGGGGCCAATAGCTACAGAAAACCAGTTTGCATTTTCCCAGGGAAGCCTGGGAGGCCTCCAAGAAGAGGAGCCTGATCAGCCCCTCAGAGATGTGACAGTGGCAACCCTTCACATCTGCTACTGCTAGCTGTGAAAGCAACATGCTTAGAGGGGCCCTGAGAAGTGCCCCAGTGCCCGGTCTACTCAGACTATGCTCAGAAGCCCTGCCTGGGGGTACCCATGGCTCCCTACAGACATGCCTTCTATCCCTCTGTGCCTTCGTATGGAGTGGGCAGGGACCACCTGCAGCCACAACCTTGCAATAGGTGCCAGGCCAGGGCAGAGGTACTTGGGGTGCTGAACTCCCGTGAAGGGTGTGGGGAGACTGAGACAGCAGGGCTGAGGGGAATCCATGATTTGGTGTGTGGGGACCTGGACCAGCCTGGGGGACCTCTGTGAGCCTCAGTGTATGACACTTGGTGGGCGCTCAGGAAACATGAGCTGAACAAATAAAGAGAATGAAACTGCTAGGATGTGAGAGTCATCCCATGGGTCCTTCCAGCCTCACTGGTCACTGTCACACTCAAGGGTCAGTGAGCAGCTATTGTTATTAACAGCCGTGTCAGAGCCAGCTGTTTGTGAGCCTGGAAAGCTGCATGTGTAGTCATGGCCTATGCGGCGGGGGAAGAGGCAGCCTCAGCCCACTGGAGTCCTTGGCAGTCCACGCTGTGTTCATGTGGACAGTGACCACTTCTGCCCATGCTGTGTTTGTGTGGACAGCAACCACTTCTCGAAGAGAGAGGCAGCATCAGTGGCCCCAGCACCAGGGGGAAACTGAGGCCCAGAGAGGTTGGATGACATGCTGCATGTCACTCAGCTGTACACAGCAGGCTGTGGGGTCAGGGGACAAGCCCCGGCTTAGCCATCCAGCTGTGCGACCCCGGGCAAGCGTCACCTAGCCTCCCTGAGCCTCAGTTTCCTTATCTGTGGAGAGGGCGGTGAGACCCTCCATGGTAGCATCCTGTGTTTGGTGTCCCTACCTGGTGTGCCCTGGGCACCTGGGAGCGGCTATGGTCACTGGGATGGTAATGGTTAGAGTCCTGTCCCCATGCTTGCTGCACCTCCATCAGTTCAGGGCCCTCCTGTCCCTCAGACAGGTATGGCTGGCCCAGGCTGTGTGACTAGCTTCTGGCTTCTCTCCACCCCCACCCTACATAGGCCTTGTCTGTTAACCCCACGGATGCGTGGTCCGTGCACACCATCGCCCACGTCCATGAGATGAAGGCAGAGATCAAGGATGGAGTGGAGTTCATGCAGCGCTCAGAGAACCACTGGAAGGTACGACTCTTGCCCATGGGTCAGCTCCTTGGAAAAGTCCATGTGTAACCTTGAGTCACACTGAGTCCGTGTGGATAAGAGTTACGGGTGTGGTTTGGCTCTTGGAGAACTTGGGTTCATCTTGGAGGCCTTTCTGTTGTGCCAGAGTTCCCCAACCTCTCAGAGTCATATAGGCAGTTCTAGGGTTGGTCTGGCCTGAGGTACTTGGCTGTGAAAGGAAGGGACAGGAAAATTGCTGGAGAGGCCCGACCTAGTGAGGACGAGGCCTTGGAGGCCCCAAGCCACCTCTTCTGTTTCTGGCTCAGCAGGCAGCCATGGCACGGCCGCAGGGTGGCCCGGGCAGCTGGGAGGGGGGCTATGGGAGTCCTGGCACAGTGATGGCTTGCAGCGGTGGCACACGGTCAGGGCCCTGTTGGGGAGGGGTCCTGGGGCCATCTGGACCCCTAGCGCCCTGCCAGGTCCTTTCCTGGGGTCTGACCACACTGTGGCCTCATTCTTCCCACTCTTGGGACCTTTCCCTCCCTCCCATATCCCTGTGGGGATCCTCTTCCTCTGTGCAGGCCTGTCTTCCCGGGCTGGCCTCTGGCACATAGCCTGGTACCTGTCCGGGGGGGTGGCTGCCCTACCCTTCTCCGTGCATTGGTGGGCTCCTCAGGGCACTGATGGCTGAGGTGGCAGGGGTCTCCCAAGGCCTGGCACCACCGGTAGATGCCTAGCTGTGTGAGTGTACAAGCTACGGAGAGACCAGGAGCTGAGGGGCCCACAGCACTGGCGCATTTCCAGGCAGCTCCCTTCTAGAGACAGATTACTACTCTCCAGGAGTAGTCTGAGGTAAAGCAGGTGTTTGAGAGCATGAGATCCCAGGCACAGCTGTGTGAGACTGGAAAGGCCCTGAGGATACCAGCAACCCCCAGGCAGAGGGGTGGCTCTGCCCTCGGCCCCCAACCAGACGCTGTTTGTTCTTGCTGGAGGGAACACTAGGTCTGGGCTTGGGGGTGCTGGTGTGGCTGTGCCCTCTAGCTGACAGGCAAGAGCTTGCCCAGGTAGGATCAAGGCCAGGAGGCCTGGCTGGACGTGGCGCTGGCAGGCATCACATTCCTCCCTGGAACTCTGATTCTGTGGGGGCCTGAGACCCCTGTGCATGAGGCGTGGCTCTACCCTGGGGCAAGAACTTGATCTCTGGGAGCCTCAGTTTTCTCATCTATTGCGACAGTATGGAGCCCGTGGCCCCAGAGGAGTGCCCGTTGTGGGTGGCTGAGGTTGTCTTCATCTCAGAACCAGCTGTCATCCTCTGATGTCTTCATCTGTCCCTTGGGTGCTACCTAGTGGCCTCTGGCCCAACTGGATGGCCCTGGGTATGGGCGACATGGCCAAGGGCTCCCTATCCCCTTCCTCCTGCTCCTGCCTCAGATATTTGGCTGCTGAGTGTGGAGCTCAGCTAGACTCTAGTCCCTGTCCAGACCTGCACCCTGGCCCAGGGACCCTAGTTTCCCAAGTGTGGAATATCCCAGCAACAGCCAGCTCTGAGCACAGGCTGCCTCACACTGAGTGGGTGATGAAACCATTCCCGTCCCAGCCCTGCTCCCCGTTCTCTGTGGGCTTTGTTGGTGCCTGCGGGTGCTGGTCCAAGTGCCCTGAGCTGCTGGGTGCTCCGTGGGCCTCATGACGTCCTGTGGAGTGGCTCAGTCGTCCCTTTCCCAGCTCATGCAGGAGGAAAATGAGGCTGGAGTTGCTGAGTAACTCCCTCTGTGTTGGCCCTGGCACCATTGCCCTCTAGCTTAGCTGAGCAAGTTATCTGTCTCCCTCTGCCTCGGTTTCCTCCTGGGTAAATTCAGACATAGCAGGGGCCACTCTGTTGGAGATGAAAGGGCGTGGGGCTGCCAGCACAGGCCAGGTGATGAATTCTGTGTCACTACGAAATAATACTTGTGTGTTCTCCCCAGGGGCTGCCAGACCTTCCTTTAATTCTCTTGTTCTTCCTCAGGACTCCGACATGCTCGCTTGCCATAATTATTGGCACTGGGCGTTGTATCTGATTGAAAAGGTAAGGTGACCCTCTGGCTGCTCCAGCTTGCCCCGTCTGTCATTCTGGCTCCAGTTCTTTGCTCAAGTCCCACGCAGCAGTGTCTCGCTCGTGTGTGTACGTGAGAGGGCGCCCCTCTCAACGCCATGCGGGCATGTTCAAAGCGTCTTCCAGGCTTGAGCTACTTGGGCAGCTTTTTATTGTCAGGACTTGGAAGTCACATCTATTGGGCATGATTTGTGGGCATCTTTTGGCCAGAGTGCCTCTCTCCTGCCGGAGCAGACGGCCAAGGCCCACCACCACCCGCCCCCCCCACCCCACATGCACACGTAAGCTGCAAGAGACTCTGGCAGGATCCATAGAGAGCTGGTCAGGACGTGCCCTGTACCCAGTGATTCCATTTATGAGCGTGTCTCTTGCAGTGTTCTTTTATTGTTTAATTAATTAATTAATTAATTAATTTTCTGGAGACAGAATCTCACTCTATCACCCTGGGTATGCTGTGGCATCATAGCTCAAAGCAACCTCAAACTCTTGGGCTCAAGCCATCCTCCTGCCTCAGCCTCCTAAGTAGCTAGGACTCTGGGCACCTGCACAACGCCCACTAATTTTTCTGTTTTTAAGAGACAGGGTCTTGCTCTTGCTCAGACTGGTCTCAAACTCCTGAGCTTAAGGGATCCTCCCCCCTCCCCGGGCCTCCCATAGTGTTACGATTACAGGTGTGAGCCACTGCACCCAGCTTCTTGCTGTGTTCTTTACCACAGAGAAAAACTGGACGCTCCATAAATGTCCAGGAAGTGATAGTTCCTCAGATAGGACCCTGTCATGACGTAAGAATGTGGCTTTACAATGTCTACAAGAAAGCAGTGAACCTGGCTGAATGTAGAGTAGAGAAAATATATAAAGAAAAAAAGGTTCGGCGCCTGTAGGTCAGTGGCTGGGGCGCCAGTCACATATACCAGGGCTGGTGGGTTCAAACCCAGCCTAGCGGCCAAACAACAACGGCAACTACAAAAAAAAAAAACCCCAAAATAACCAGGCATTGTGGCGGGCACCTGTAGTCCCAGCTACTTGGGAGGCTGAGGCAAGAGAATCGCTTAAGCCTAAGGGTTTGAGGTTGCTGTGAGCTGTGATGCCACGGCACTCACTGAGGGTGACCTAGTGAGACTCTGTCTCAAAAAAAAAAAAAACCGAACTAGATAAGCAACACTCACATTAACTCTTCTAATAGAATAACGCTATCTCAGAGACTGTCCCCTGGGCATCAGCAGGCCTCCACTGTCTTTCTGCCGGGAACACAGAGGCCTGGTGAAGTGGGTTCGCCTGCCCCCATCCTGCACCCACGTCCTGTGTACTCAGGGGGCTTGGCCTGACCATTTTTCAGTTCATTTCTCTGTATTACATTTTGCTTTCTCCAGATGGTAACTATGGGACTTTATTTCCAGGGTGAATACGAGGCCGTGCTGACCATTTATGACAGCCACGTAAGTCCGTGTGGACCCTGTTTGTTCTCTGCAGCAGTTTGCCTTGTAGTCCTTTTAAAAATTCAGATTAATATAAGGGTGCACGTGATTAGGCTACATTGTTTGCATTTGTAAGGTAAAGTCCAAGTTGTAGTTGAGCTCTTCTCCCAGGAGGTGTGCCACATACCCTACATTGTGCCCATTAAGCGGGAGCTTCCCGCACCCCTCCATCCCACTCTCCTTGAATTTAATTGTGTTTTTCTCTCATGGATGGTCTTACAGTCGTGAATAGATCTTCACGTTCATCAGGATGACCCCAGGCAGAAAAGACAGCGGGAGCAAACACATATTTCTTGCTTGTGTTTGACCTCCTGGGGTTGGTTAAGCATTGCTGTGGCCCAGCATTCAGCCGGGACATCCCGGTGACTCTGTTCACTTGGCAGGTGCTGATAGGTGTACACATCTCAGGGGATCACTTGTGCAATGGCAGACTTCTCTCCAGTCCTTTTAGATGGCCACTCTTTGGCAAGGTGATTGATCTACCCATAGGAATTTCTTTTTCTTTTTTTTTTGCTTAATTTGAGTTCTCTGTAGAAGGAATTTTTCTTATTTTGATTGAATATACATAACAAAATATACGTAACAAAAGTACACATAAAGTGTCTCTATGCCTGTTTTTTTTTTTTTGTTTGTTTGTTTTTGAGACAGAGCCTCAAGCTATCCCCCTGGGTAGAGTGCCATGGCATCACAGCTCATAGCAACCTCCAACTCCTGCGCTCAAGTGAGTCTCCTGCCTCCACCTCCCAAGTAGCTGGGACCACAGGCGCCCGCCACAATGCCTGGCCATTTTTTGGTTGCAGCCATTATTGTTGTTTGGCGGGCCTGGGCTGGGGATTCGAACCCGTCACCTTAGGTGTACGTGGCTGGTGCCTTAGCCGATTGAGCCACAGGTGCTGAGCCTCCATGCCTGTTAAACACTAGCTCCCTAGCTCCTGCATATTCTTTTGTTTTGTTTTTGAGACAGCATTTTACTCTGTCACCCAGGCTGGAGTGCAGTGGTGTCATCAAAGCTCACTGCAGCGTCCAACTCCTGGGTTCCGAGATCCTCTTGTCTTAGCCTCCCAAGTAGCTAGGACTAAAGGTGCCTGCCACGATGCCTGGCTAATTTTCTGTCATAATTATTTGTAGAGATGGTGTCTTGCTAATGCCCAGGCTAGTCTTGAACTCCTAATCTCAAGCAGTCCTCCTGCCTCTGCCTCCCAAAGTGCTAGGGTTACAGCCCCTGTGTATGCTTTCAAGAGGAAAAAAGCCTGACTCAGCTCTTAGCACCCAAGTGAGGACTTAATGATAAAACCTGGGACCATAGAAATGCTTGATTTGGGGGATGTAAACACCAAGTAAGAGAAACACATAGTAAAGTTCCCTTGACATAGTCCCCTCAGCACTGAGGTATTGTAGTTAAGATAGGAAGGGTGACAGCACTGTGTGACCTGTGTAACCCGCTAAACAAAACTGAATCTGGAAGCGTGAATGGGCCAGGCTGGTCTGCCAGCAGGGTCTGGGGTGGGGGTGCAGGGCAGTAGGGTCTGTCTTCAGTCCCCTGGTGCCCCTTCCGGGGCTTGCTGCAGCCTGAGCCCAGGGCAAGTCCTGATAGTTGGGGTGTGGGGACGATGGTGGTGGCTCTGTTTGCTGAGGGTTGCTCTGCTGAGCTTGGCCTTGGGCGACCCTTGTCTTCCAGATCCTCCCCAGCCTGCGAGCCAGTGGTGCAATGCTGGACGTGGTGGATGCCTGTTCCATGCTCTATCGCCTCCAAATGGAAGGTAGCCCCCTCTCCCCCCTCCCCGGGCCTGTCTCCTTCCTGCCACACTGGACGGGGAGGTTGCTGTGGGCCAGCACAGCGCTGGGCAAAGGCACATGGGAGAGGTCCTCCTGGGCCTCTGCAGGCCTTGGACAGCTGTCTGGCTGCCATCTTGGGTACTGTGATGCTCCCAGCCAGCCCCACTGCCCTTTCTCCCAGTTCCCACCACTCCTCTGACTCTGCACCCAGCATGGCACTGCTGTTCCCACGGCCTGCCCGTCAGGCCTTTTGGGGCACAGATGGCACCTGGCCACCTGTCTGGATGCCATCCCCTTTCCTAGAACACGGGAGCTGAGTGTTTCTCAACTCCCTGGCATTGCAGACAGTTTCTCAACCTGGCTGTGCTGTGCAGGGAGGCTGGATGGGGCAGTTACAGTTCTGGGGCTGTGGAGGGCTCCAGCCAGCTGGGTCAGAAGTGCAGCGTGGGATACAGACCTGGGCAGGGCAGTTTGGGGATCCGACGAAGGGCACAGCAAGCTGTTTCTGGAAGGTTTCAGGAATGCTTCCTAATGGAGGTGAAATGTCAACCACAGAAGGATACGTAGGGTTTGCCAGGCAGAAGATGGCCTGTCCAAAGCCACCAGGACTCATGTCAGCCCCCTGTTTCAGGATTAGTGCCTGGAGGACACACTCCAGTGCTCAAATGGGGCAGGAGGCGGCTGGGAGGTAGCAGGAGCCAAGAAGCCCACCAGTGGGCAGGGCGGGCTGAGGCTGGAGCTGCAGAGAGAAGCAAGGAGGCTGAAAGTTTGGCAAGCAGGTTAGGAACCTGTGTGGAGGTCCAGGAGGAGGCTGGGGTTCCCAGGAGGAGGCGGGGGATTTTCTAACCCTGGAAGTAGAACCCTGCTGATGGGAGACTTGTGTCTCTCATGGGCCCTGGGGGAAGGTAGAGTCCATTATCCCTGAGACCCTGTCAATCCTTTCCCTGTAGAGGCAGAGAGCTTGAAAACCACCTGGAACCATGGAGCCCAAGGCAGGTGTGAGCAGAAGCTGAGGAAGGGATGGGTTCCAGGCAAGGGGGCTGCTGAGGGCAGGTGGGGAAGAAGCAGCCACAGTCTCCTCACTGTGCAGGGTGGGAACACTGGACTGTGTGTGGCTTATTGGGTGAGAAATATGGGTTAAGGGCAGCACTGATGGTTGTGAAGAAAGAAGGATCCGGTAGTGGCAGAGTCGACGGCCTGGTGGGAAAAGTGGGGCGGGTGTGGCACTGTCAGACATAAAGGGAGAGGGATGCAGCTGCTCACTGAACAGATGGACCCGGTGCCTGTGACGTACTAGGTGCTCGACTTGAGGCTACCATGGAAAGAATTTAAAAGGTGCATTTGGGGTGTGGTGCCCGTAGCTCAGTGGGTAGGGCGCCGTCTATATACACTGAGGCTGGAGGATTTGAACCTAGCCCAGGCCAGCTAAAACAATAACAACAACAATAGCTGGGCATTGTGGCGGATGCCTGTAGTCCCAGCTACTTGGGAGGCTAAGGCAAAAGAATTGCTTAAGCCCAAGAGTTTGAGGTTGCTGTGAGCTGTGATGCCACGGTACTCTACCCAGGGCAACAGCTTGAGACTCTCTCAAAAAACAAAAACAAAACAGAAAGAACTGCATTTGGGGTTTGTCAGAAAGCCTGAGACTGTGTTTAACAACCTTCAATAGTTTTTTTCAAAATTTGCTTTGTACCTTATGCATCTATTGCTTTTATAACTAAACAAAGTTAACGCAAACCTGTGTCCACAGGCTGTGGCACCAGCCCTGCTCACCACTCGCCTCTGCCCCAGAGCAAGTCTTGGGGCCTCTTGGGCCAAACAGGGCAGGAGGCCCATGGGCAGGACATGCCCCACAGACTCATGCTAGGGTCTGTGTTCCTTCCTTGTGTTCTCAGGGGTGTCTGTGGGCCAGCGGTGGCAGGACATCCTGACTGTGACCCAGAAGCATAGTCGAGACCACATCCTGCTGTTCAATGATGTGCACTTTCTGATGGCGTCCCTGGGTGCACGGGATCCCCAGACTACGCAGGAGCTGTTGACCACCCTGTGGTCTGCCAGCGAGTATGCAGGGAGCCCTTGTCAGGCTGAGGGTGAGGGTGCCAGGGTTGTGCGGAGGCCTATTCAGTGCCTGGGCTTGGGGTGGAGGCCCCACCTGTGAAAGCAGCTTTGGGGGTATCCACGGATGGCTCCTCTCAGGTGTGGGCCCTGTAGGGATGTGGCTCATGGTGGCCCACAGGGCTATAGTAGGTTCCTCCAGGACACAGAGCTGCCTCTCCATCTCCAGAGTGGGTATAGGAGCCTCAGGGTCATAGGACAACCTGCCAGGCACCTGGGGGGACACAAGGGGATCCTGGAACCAGAGACACCTACAGTTGACAGGCAGATCCTGGACAAGGCAGTTCTCTGCTCTGAGCCTCAGTTTCCTCATCTATAAATCAGGAATAGTGCCTGCCAAGGACTGGTGAGAGCTGGCCTGGGACACCTGGGCTGTCACAGCCATTCCCTTCTGGTGGCCTTGCTGGCCTTGGCTCTCAGGGTCAGGCTTATTGTCTACAGTCCTGACAGTTCTGGGAAGTCATTGCTGTTATGCCCACTTTATAGCTGACCCAACTGAGGCTAGAAAATGAGGGACCTTCTCAGGGACAGGTGGCTGGTAATTGGCCAGTTCCCCCACATCTGAGTTGGAGCCCTGTTCTCCCCACTCACTGGACTGCCTCTCCTCTGTCACATCACCCCTGCTGAGCAGTAAACCACCTGTGCCCTACACATATGCTGTGACAGGGCAGGCTGCTGAGGACACTTTCTCTGGTTGGCAGGTCCCCAGGAGAGAACTGTCAGCACTTTCTGGCTCGAGATGTAGGGCTGCCCCTCTGCCAGGCCCTGGTGGAGGCCGAGGACGGGAACTTTGACCGTGTGGTGGAACTGCTGCTGCCCATCCGCTACCGGATCGTCCAGATTGGAGGCAGCAATGCCCAGGTGAGGCGGCCACCCCAAGCATAGTGATCAGTCAGAGCTCAGGGGTCCCAGGTCAGGGAGCCTGTGTGCCCAGCAGCCCCAAGTCTCTCCCAGGGTGTTGTTGCCCATGATGTGACAGTGTCCATCTCTCTCATGGTCCCTCCCCAGTAGAAGGGCAGGCCAGCCAGCCCCACTACCCCACATGGGTGGGGGCTCCCATCCCTCTGCCCACATTACAGGAGCCTAACTTGCTCCTCTGACATTTCAGAGAGATGTCTTCAACCAGTTACTGATTCACGCGGCCTTAAACTGCACCTCTCGCGTCCATAAGAACGTGGCCCGGTGAGCTCGTTGCCCCCTTCCCAGCAAACTGCCTCCCACTCTGGGTCTCCCTAGGGGTCTCCAGGGTGCCTGGAGGCTCCCAGCTCCCACTGCTGAGGTGGTCTCTGCTTTTGAGGTTGTGAAGAGACGAGACTGTGGGGGAATTTGTTGTCCTTTGTCAACATGCTCAACTTGACTAAAGGGAACTAGCCAGCTCCCACCCCAGGCCCAGCCCACAGGAGTTAGGGTCTGGTTAGGTTTCTGCCTCGCTTATAGACAGCCACTTTCTCAGGACTTTTCCTCTGAGAGCTACTTCTCTGTGTTTCTTTCTATAAAGCCACTAATCCCATTCATGAGGGCCCCACCCTCATGACCATTCACCTCCCAGAGGCCCCACCTCCTGATGCCATCACCTTGGGATCTGGGCTTCAACATGAGCAGGACATGGACATTCAGTTCACAGCTGGGTCTGCACCTCTAACTGCCTTGCTTGCTTTCTTCACGCCGGTTTCTTCCCCACCCCTTTGGTTCTGCCACTTGCTTGTCCTGGACCAGTCTTGGGTACGGCTTCCTCCCTACCCCCGTGTTCCCCCATCCCTCTTGTCCCCAGCATTGCACTAGGGTGAGAGGGTAAGGTCTAAGTTGTCAAGCCACAGCTTTCCCTGAGGCAGAAAAGGCGCCCTGGAATTCCCGTCTCTTGGCATCACAGGGTTTCTAGTTTTATTCTTTAAGATAGAGTCAAAGTGCTTGCTAATCTGGGTGTCCCCTCCTGCCATCTCTGCCAAAAAAAAAAAAAAAAAAGCTGCCCCGGAGGGCTTAGCTTTCTTCCTTCCCCTGCCCAGGCCCTGTCTCCCACTCAGGTTTTGGCTCTTCCTGTCTCTCCCCCCACCCCCAACCCCACTGTGCTGCAGCCCAAGCTACCTGTGTCTTGTCTTAGGCCTGAAGGACCACCAGGTCCCACGTTCTTTAAGAAGATTCTGCAACAGAACCTCTCTGTCTGCTTCCTTAGGAGCCTTCTGATGGAGAGAGATGCCTTGAAGCCTCACTCGCCCCTGACTGAGCGGCTCATGCGCAAGGCAGCTGCTGTCCACCTCATGCAGTGAGCCTTGGAGGTGCCTCCCTCGCTCCAGTCAGAGCCTGTGTGGGAGGCTGATAGAGATCTCCAGCTGTAAGCAGAAAGCCCTGAAAACCAGCAGTTTTACAGGAAGAGGGGTACACAAATTCATTTTAATAGAATATGATTCAGGACCTTTTGATCCTCATTGGAGGCCAGTGGCAGTGCTGCTCTTTCCACTTGCCCTGCAAACTGTTTCCCCAGGGAAACACTGATGCTTCCTGGTGTTCAAAGGTTGGAATGCAGGGCAGGGGTGGGGCAGACCTACCCGTAGCAGCAGCCTCCCCTACATTTAATTCTCCTTATATTCTAGACAGGTTCTGTTGTCCCATTTTTCAGATGAGGGTACTGAGGAGGGGTACACAACAGGCGGTGACTTGCCCGGGGTCTTACTGTCTTCGGCCTTGGCCCACTGCCCCCACTGCCCTCCTTATAGATGAACAAGCTTGTGGAGCTGCTCCTTCTGTCCCTGAGGGGGGTCTTCAAGCCTCCCTGTGGGGCTTTGGTGGTGCCGCTTTGGGCTTCTTTCTCTGTTTAAGCTGCACACCGTGCGAGGCCTCAGGTGCATTCTTTGGTCAACTGTGATTTTAAGCACATGAATGTATGCACGTTTCTAGGGTGTGAGGACAGAGCTCAGGGACGCTCTGCTGTGGCAAAAACGAAAGCACCATGACATGTGGTTTCACCAAGATTTCAGCTAGTCTTATGAATGCTGCCTCTCTCTCCTCCTTCCCACGGCTAACCTGCCTGAGGTCCCTTCTAGATGTGCTGACTCGTGTTGCTGCTGTCAGCCTTCCTGTGAGGGGAGGTCCTGGTGCAAAGGTGTTTCCAAGTTTCTTTCCTTCAGAAATTAAATAGGGGCAGCACCCGTAGCTCAATGGGTAGGGCTCCGACCACAAACACCAACCCAGGCTGGTGGGTTGGAACCTGGCCTGGCCTGCTAAAACAACTGCAACAAAAAATAGCTGGGCATTGTGGCAGGCGCCTGTAGTTCCAGCTACTTGGGAGGCTGAAGCAAGAGAATCGCTTAAGCCCAAGAGTTTGAGGTTGCTGTGATCTGTGACACGATGGCACTCTACCCAGGGCAACAGCTTGAGACTCTTGTCTCAAAAAAAAAAAAAAAAAAGAAAAAAGAAAGAAATTAGCTAGAGATTCACTGGGGGAGGGAGAGGACAGGTCTCGTGGGAGGGAGAGGAAGCCTCCAAATTTATTGGGTCCCCAAGTTCACTCAAGTCCAGGCAAATTCCTGGGATTAATCAGTTCCCTATAAAAACAAAGTAAACAAACAAAACATGTGTACCTCTATCATTCTGAAATTTAAAAATATATATATTTTAAACCTTATCACCACACACACAAAAATAAGTTTGTGAGGTTATGGATATTTTAATTACCTTAACATACTGTTTCTACAATGTGTATGCAAATCAAAACATCACATTGTATGCCATAAGTATAATTATCACTTGTCAATTAAAATATAAATTTAAAAATATAAATGAAAAAATAATAAATGGTTCCTTTGACTAGTTCTTATGGGTGCCTTTCAGGAGCTATGCTCCAGGCCTGGGGCTGGCTTCTGTAGAGATGGGCTTCTCCATGAACTTGGGGTGGGTGGGTAGCCAGTCAAGAAAATGGGTCATTACAACAGGATTTCAAGAGAGGTGCCATGTATACACAGGAGGTAGGGACACATCCCAAGGGGGACCTCTCTCCCCTCTCTTTGTTCTAAGCAAGACATGAGTTGGCCAGGGAAGAGGGAATCCTGCCAAGGTTAGAACCCTCCAAGCTTCTAACCCCAGTCCCCACAGCAAGCTGGTGAGGATACCTCTCTGTGCCCCACAGCCCTTGGTACCTTCCTCTGCTATAGCACCAACTTCCCCTGTTGTGTTTTCAGGTCAGGAACAGAGTCTCTGTCCCCAATATCACCCAACATGTGGCCGGCACTGAGTAGCTGTCAGAGAAAGTTGGTAAAGAATGCATAAGTAAATGAAGTAGAATTTTACTGGGGGAAGGAAGGAATGAATCTGTAATAGGTAGGCCAGTGATGAAAGAGGATGAAGCCAAGAGAAGAGAGAGACAGAACAAAGACAGTTTATAGTAACAGTGCCAGGTTATTAATCACTGAACACCTACCATGTGCTGACACAATATAGGGAGAAGAACATCAGCACTGGGTGTTGGGGACCCATCTCCAGGAAGATGCAGTGGGCAATCTCTCCCCAAGCTGTTTGACCACTCCACCTTACCCACCTCTTTCAGCCCCTGCCTGGTGGGCTGGGTGAAACCGGGGAAAGTGGTGAGGGAGACCTGGTATGCCCATTAGGAGCTGAACTTGGAGTCAGAAGTGAAGGACCACAGCAACACAGGGTGATTAGTGTGGATGGTGCAAAACCAGGGACGTGGGAGGCCAGAAGTGGCCCCAGCCGCCAGCCTGGAAGGCTTCTGCACTGCTCTTGGGTGGCTGCTCTCCATCCAACCTGCTCCAAATAAATAGCTCATCATTATCTCTGAAAATGGTGCTCTCTTCCCAGAGTTCTATCCTTCCTAGGACACACCTTGTGAGTCACCCGAGACACCTCTCTGGAACTTCCTCCAACTATCCTGGACTATCAGAGCTACTACTTAGGAACACTTTGCCCTGGTGGTGCCCCTTCTTTGACCCTTAAGTCCCTGAGGTGGGTATTGACAGCTGGCTCAGAGGCAAAGCCTCGGGTAAGGTTACTACGTAGCTGCCAGACAGACTTGTCTATTAGCCCTGTGCTCGGCCGTCCCTGTCACTCAGGTCAGGTATGTCCCATCTCCTTCCCAGACGTGTGCACTCCCCAATGCAGGATTCATCACTTGGCTCCTGGCCTCTGCCTCTCGGTTCACCTCTCCAAGCTAGCTCCCCAGACCGCCCAGGAAACCCAGGACAGATGTCGGCCACACCCTCTGGGAATCCTCATCCCTTCCTTGGGGAAGCCCGTTTAGGGCGACGGGCCGTGCAGCTCTGGCGATGCTGCTCTATCGTCGTCTCTGGATGGCCTAGTGCTCGCGGTGCCCTTTGCTGCTGCATTCATAGTAACCGACCCGCACTGTTTTACGGAGCAGGCGGATGTACCTATTACGTTTAGTTTTCACATCTCCATACAAACGAACGACTGCCAGCCACCGAAGCAGTGGAAACACCGCGCCGGTGCTCAGCACGCCCCTAGGGCAGCGGACAGACTTCCGGATGGGCGCCCCGGCGTCCGTGCGGAGCCAATCCGCGGCGCTGGGAGCAGTGCGCGTGCGTACTGGGCGCTACTTCCAGGCACTTGGACTACAGCCCCCAGGATGCACCACGCCCGGTAGTCCTGCGCAGCTCTGTTCAAACCGACCAATGGGCGGCCCGCGCGCCCCGCGCCACGTTTAAATCCTCGGTGAAGCCACTTCGGGTGTCATCATCGGCCGCTCCGGGACGGGGTTCCTGGCCGGTACGGGGCTCGGGGCCGGGGCAGGGTGGCGGGGTGGCCGCGCGCTGCCCGGAGCCGGGCCTGGGCTCTCGGTGGGGCCGTCGCTGTACCCGGCACTCTGGCCCGAGAGCCGGGAGTCCGCTGTCCCTTTGGGTTTGAACTGCCGGCCGCAGCTCCCAGCAGCTCCCGGCCTGGCGGTGCTGAAGTCTCTGGGACCCTCAAGGACACGATCCTTTCAGG